>ARYC01008358.1:0-16138 GCA_000711775.1 Oxytricha trifallax
TCTTAAATAACTTCATTTAAGTACTCAGGTTTCAGAGTTGCAAGAACACCAAAGAAGAAGTTTCTCTCTGACAATTTATTAGAGAGCTGTAGCTTTGATGGAAGGTAGATAGCTACGTCTGGATCACTCATAGCATCGTCATATAGGTTTGTCACTGATATTTCAGGATAGTTAGTTATCTCTATCATCCTAATTTCATTAGACTTAAAAGCCTTTTTTCTCTTCACTCAAGTAAGGCTTTTAAGAATGAGATTTTAGTTCCCTCCTAAGTTGGCAAGAACAATCCAACTATAACGGATTTATTAATCTTACTTAAGAACTTACCTTGCTATACCAAATATCTATAAAGGTCCTCTTTACTTCGAAATTTTCCTGTTAAATCTTGAGATTAAATTCTCTTCATTGCATCATTCATAGACTCCATCTTGCTTCCTCTTTCTAGAAATGTTAATGAAATTTTAAATTATGGATATCCATTCTAAGTTTATTAAAATCTTACTATTAAAAAGGGAGGACCTACTGGAGATCAACCCTGAAAAGATATGGGGAGAAGCATTGAAAAACTTGCTTCAAGTTTCACAGATTGATTTCCATTTTTATCAAACTTTCTCCATTAAATTGCTCCTAATAATGTTTAATTATTTTAGGAGGTCCTCCAAATTAAGTTCAAACTTTATTAGGAGTTAAATTTTATGATTAAAACTTAATTAGGAGCATATTAATTCAAAAATGTTTAATAACTTTACCTCCAAATTAAGTTCAAACTTGATTTGGAGGACCTCCTAGAGAAACAAAACTTCATTAGGTGTATTTTAATTTACTAAAATGTATAAAATTCTCATAAAATATGTCAACTTACAGTCTTTTATGGTTAGTTAATTTTCTTACCTCTCAGCAAAGAATCTACCAGAGTGTCTTATACACTACTATATTAGTTTATCTAGGTAGATTTTATCATTATTATAAGAAAATATATCAGAAAACTAAAATGAGCGCTAACCTTTTGAGAAGAGCGGCATTACTTGGATCATGTCAATAAAAGTTATCATTCCAGCAGCCAAGAAAAGTAGAGACCAGAGACGCTTGTACTCAGTGGGAGCCTACTTATGATAACTTTAATCAGTCTAGCTTTGAGATTTAAATATAAGTTAAGTAGGAGGTTATCAAAGAAGCTTTACAAATTGAGGATGAGGTTAAACAACCAGCCATAGAGCATTAATAAATCCCAGCCAAAGTTGATTATTAATGCAAAGAATGCAATAAAGTTTCCCTTACAAGTCAACTTATAAGAGACACTTGAGAGATATACACAACGATATGCCGCGGTTATATCTCAAGCATTAAAAGAAAGATGGGAAGTATGTCTGTGAGTTCTGTGAAAAGCCATATTCTCATACTAGAGACCTCAAAGTGCACTTAAAGAAAAAGCACAATTAAAGTTTTGTCTTTATTCATGAACCCACAGGGAATAGATTCCTCTAAAAGAGAAGATCAAGTAACCCAGTGGAGTCTCTATGAGTTGAAGTCTAGAAGTAAGTTAAAATGAAGAAAGCAGTCAAGAACTTTCCAGTCTCTGAGATCAATAAAATTATGGTTAAAATAGAGGCAATGAAGGATTCCCATATTAAAAATTATTGACTTAGATTTCTTGCCTAGAAAGCTACCTCACTCTTGAAGATAAAATAGAGAAGAGAGTCATTACTGATGAATAATATGCTTATAAGATATATCCTTTCAATTACCTCCTTGCTGATGAAAAGTTCCAAATGGAGTTTGCTAATGAATATTATGCTCTTTTAAAAGGCAAAGTTAAATGAGTGCAGGCATATAATCTAGCTTGATGCTATTTTACTTGGTACAGATCATGTAGCCTTCAGGCTTCCTTTACTTGAAATGACTTACAGAGAATTCCTATCTGACGATAGATGTCAGAGATAAATTAGCTAGATAGTATAGCAGATAGTTGAAGGGATTGAAGAGCTTCACAAGCTAGGTTATGTTCATAGAGACTTTAAGCCAGAGAACTTCATGATTAACTTTCAACCTCTTAGAGTTTATATTATTGACTTCAAAAGAGCTCAAAGAGTGCAAGCCTCTGCATAAGGAAATGTATACGGCACTTCTGGATATTTCCCAGAGAGAGAGGATTGGAGAGATGGAGACACTTAATGGGATATCTGGGCTCTAACACTAATAATAATAGAGAGCGACATGCCAAGAAACGATTACTTTAGCTGCAGGGGTGAGAGAGATTCTAAGCAAAGAATCAAACAATATCTCGATAAAAATAAAATAAATGGAGGTCTCAGAGAACTTGCATTCTCAACTATTATTAAGCCAAGCTAAGAGAATTAACAAACAATAGAAGCAATGAAACATCAACTTAGAAAGATAAAATTCAGAGAACTGCCACATGACACTAAGCTTATGTTTGTGTGAAATATTTTAAAAACTAGCTTATTATAATCACTTAAATTACTAATATTTAAACATTAAAGCCCTACATCAACTCTATTAAAACCCTAATAAAGTATGCACTAATAGTCTACTTTTATTAATCAAAAACTCAATCAAACTACTGAAAGGGTTTTGGGTTTTGAATGAGTTCCTCAATGATATCTCGACATCCTGACATTTTTTATAAATTAAATCTTAGGATCATTTTAATTGTATATCATTATTGTATCTTGGATGCTCATTTTAGGATTTTGAATATTTGAGCTATTTATATTTTGTGATTAAATTTGTGGTTGAATTAATAGTTGTGATTGTTGTTATTGAATTGGAGTATCTTATTCTCTTTTTTACTTAGTTGAACGCTTTTCAATGTTAGTTACTCGAGTATTTACTGCTTTAATATTTTCATAAAAATTATGTTCAAGTTTTTCATAATGTTTTCTTTGTACACTTCAATTGTCTCATTAATAGTGTCAACCACGCACTTCAATTTCTTCTACACATCTGCAACATTTATTTCTATCCGATTCACTTATTCGCTATAATATACAATTAGGACTTTTTAGTCTTCTTCCATTTTCTTAAAGTTATTAGTTGAATCCAACATTGTTTTTTGGAGTTCCACAAGCTGATCATTGATACTTCTATCATTTCTTACAAATGACTCCTAAGTCACTACACCAAGAATGGGCGCTACCTTTTTGATATCTTCAACTAAAATCTAAAGTGTCTGTTGAATTTCTTCGCGTCCATCAGCAACTTGTCTTGATATTTATCCAAAGTCAACATCATGGAACAAGGATTCCAGCTTTGTAACTTTACAATTAGATTCCTGAATTTGGTCTATTAAATTTTAAAATTATGTAGTTTAAAGTAACTCTGGGATCTATTTAAGAACCATATCGCTTATACCTCCCCGAGCTATCGACGTATGCTCCTATAACTTTTTCTCTATGAGCTCATCATTTTAGTTAAGCATAGGGAAAGTTGTGTCGCTTTGTATTTGAAAAAATTCAGATTCCGTGTCTTTCATTCATACTACAGTAACTATAAGTCCATTCCTGCGATAATGCTATAGTCTTCATTCAAAACCCCAAAACCCTTTCAGTAGTTTGATTGAGTTTTTGATTGATAAAAGTAGACTATTAGTGCATACTTTATTAGGGTTTTAATAGGGTTTATGTAGGGGTTCAATGTTTAAATATCAGTATTTTAATAGAGTATATGCGAGGTTTGGGGTCAGTTTATGACAGTGAGTATATAGATTTATTGTTTAAGTTGCGATATGGATGTGATGAATTTAGTGATCAACTCAAGCCTGTTCTGAATTATACGTCTATAGCAAGGCAACTCCATAAATCTCCAGCAACTGTGAGGTCTCACTGTCAATTAGCATTGAATTTAAAGGGAAAGCATCTTAATTCTAAGCCTTAGAGACCCTTAAAATTTAAGCAGCATCATATTGAATACCTTATTAATGATAAGACTCTTAAATACTGGGCTCATTTCTCTCTAGCCTAGAGGGCTGTGATGTTTCATCGCCAATTTCCTGAGCTTCGCATATCTGCTTAATCGATAGCCAACATATATAAAAAGAACGGAATATCTTACAAGACAATCAATCGCATTCAAAACCCCAAAACCCCTTAGTGAGGTTTATAAGTGCTTTGATTTGTAGGGTATAGTTGGGGTCTTATTGTGGTTAGTAGAGAAAACGCAGGTTTTTTATGAATTTAATGAATATTTAATGAGTATTACTGTACTTAATTCAAACAAATTTTATCTGCTTATCTTTGAGATACCTCTTGAATTTAGCAGTCTGTAGTTGTTCTAGTATATCATCTAATGATTATCGTGGATATGCTGGAGCTTTTACGATGACCATCTCAACTATCTTCTTAATTTCATTGCATATTTCATCTTGCTTAATATGTATAGCAGCCAAACTTATTGATTATTTCTCATGTTTTGTTCCAAAGTATGACATACTTTCCATATCACACTCTAAGATAATTGGCAGCCACCGCCCAAACATCCCATTATACAGAGCCATTTGTCCATTTCTCTCTTATAGGGAAGTATCCTGGAGTGCCTAAAACCTTAGCTAAAGTCACTATCTCTTGTCTTATTGCTCTGTTGAAATCTATGACTACTACTTCTAAAGGGCAGAGATTTAGCATTACATTTTCTGGCTTCAAATCTCTATGAACACACCCTAGATCATGGAGATCTTTCACACCCTTAGCCATATCTGTGAGTATCTCATTCAAATCATCAGGATATCTATTATGGTAGAGATACTCTCTTAGACACATTTCAAACTTCTTGAGTCTCAAAGCAATAAAACCATGACCAAGTATAACTCCGTCAACTTAGCTAAGTTCTTGCATTATCTTTTCTAAGCCTCTCTCAGTACTATGTATTCATTTGCAAACTCATTTTAATATTGCTCGTTCTTAATGAGATACTTGAATGGATATACCTTGTAAGCGAATTCATCAACAACTAAAAGTTTTACCTTGTCAGGTACGTCAATATTCAAATAGTTTTCAATACAGCTGCTTATGTCGACTGCATTTAATGCAGGTATATACATTGCTCTCTCTTATAAGCATGCTATATACATACCATTTGCTGGTTAATTCATTGAATCAAACCGCTTCTATCTCTTAAGTCTCTCCTACTGTTCTTTTTGTGAATCAAGAGAGTTATTTTTCTTTTAGCAGGTACAAGCTTTTAAGTTTCCTCATCTTTAATCAAGAATTCGCTTAAATGATGCTTTGCATATGTCTCTTTACTTTAGCTGAGTGAATATAAGACTTCATGCAGGTAATGCATTAATATCTACCATCTACTTTATCATGCTTGAAGTAGATCTTAGCTCTACCAGAGTGTACCTCTTTGATGTGTCTCTTCAAGCTAAACTCAGTTGAGAAGAAATTTTAGAAGTCTTCACATTAAAATGTTTTAATTTTTTCTATTGGTTGCTGTTCCTTATCTTCCTCAACCAATTCAACTTATGCTTAAACTCCCATCTCAGCACTCTACTTCTTGTTTTAAACTTAAATTTTAAAAACCTCAGCTTCAAACTCTAGAGCTCTTAGCTCTACCTCCTTTTCAATATAAATTACTTCTGGTTTATTGGAGGAGCCAAAGTTGAGCAATGATTACCTGTTCCAAGAGAAACTGCCTTACGATTTAAGTTAGCCGCCATGTTTAAATTCAAATTTAAATTTATATTATTAATAAGTAAAAACCTCACTGGCTATAATAACTTTGTATAGGAGCTGGCACTGCAACAACAATGGTTGATTCTTAGGTGTTAGACACCATATTTAAACTTAGCTTATAACTATAAATTTCTAATTTTATGCTTAATATTTTTAATTTTGGTACCAACTGAGAATGAATTCAGGTTGGTACAGGTACCAATTAGGTTTTGAACCATTTTGGAACTTTTCCATTAAAACCTCAATAGTTCAAAACTAGGTACTAATTAAGTTTTGGTACTATTAAATTGGTACCAACTAAAATTAAACGAATTTAGTACCAGTACTAATTAAATTTAAACAAATTTAGTACTAATTTAATGGAACTAAATTGATAAAAATGGAGCTCAATCTCTGAAGTTTGTTACAGCTTCTGCAAACTTTCACGTATCTTTGCAGGGTTGACCTCCTATAAGATGCCCATATTTAATAGTAAGATTTTAAACAAAAGGATCCAGAAGTCTATAAGTTATAATTTGAAATTCATTAATAGGAAGAGGAACAAAGATGGAATCACTCAATGATCAAATGAAAAGAGTCGAGGCTCAAGAAATGACATCAAGATTCAGAAGTAAGGAAGATCTCTATCGATACCTAACTTTTAATGGTAAGATAACCTGATGACTATTAAAATATTATAAAGATGGATTATTCCTTCCAACGATGGAAGGTAACAAAATTTCATTCTTGAAAGCAATACTTTGTGAGGAGAAGAAGCTCTTAAAAATAAAGAGAATAAACTAATAGAAATTCCCAACTACCCTGAGATTTCAGTCGCTAATCTTTATGAGGATGCCATGTAAGATGAGGAAGTGGTAGTTTACCTTCCTACCAAACAACTCTCTAATAAACTACCAGAGAGGAACTTTTTCTTTGGTGTTCTTGGTACAATAAAAGAGGAGTATCTCAGAGAAAAAATTGAAGAAGCACACAAGAAACGATATTCTATCTCTCCTGAAGACTAGAAAAAGCAAGACATTCTAATAAGCTCAGCTTGGCTAGAGGAACTTAAGAAGCATCCTTATCTTTCAAGTAAGCTTTGACATATAACTTTGTAGGAAAATCTGGCACTGGCATATATCTTATGAAAAAGCATGCAAAGGTTCACAGAGAAAGAAAGTCGCAGACAATTTATGAGGTGAGCAAGAGGCTTTATAAAGATGTCTAAAAACCAGATGAAATGAACATAGATGCAGGAGCTGGCACTATGAGAAGAAATTTGGGCCCAAGCAAGCCATAAGAAGAGGAGAAGAAGAGAAGCCAAACCCCTTTATGGGTTAGTTTAATATGTGAACTTATTCATTCATTTAAATCTAAAACTTATTTATAAACATTCATTCGTCCCTCTCTCACACAAACTGTTGTCTTATCTACGCTCACTCTCTTACAGCTGCTTTGAATTAAGTCTACTGTATCGATGGGCAAGTCATGCATAAGATGATAAAACAGCAGCTTCTTGTAGTAAGTCTTGATTTAACTCCAGTAGAATTCAATTCCATTAAATTAAGGGCTATAAGGAACGTTGTATACAGGAGTTATGTTTAGCTCTTCATAAGCTTTCTTAGACTCCTTAGTCTTATGAACTGAGAGGTTATCAACAAACAGGATGATCTCTTGGTTACTATACTTCTCTCTGAGCTTATGTAGGAACTCTATATACTACTCTCGCTTAATAGAGCGAGGGTGAATAACATAACTCTCTAGGCCTGAATCTTCACTTATACCAGCTAAAATTGCATGGGTGACTACCTTCACTTTTTAATCATAGACTTCTATATTATCATACTTCTTATACCAAGACTTATTAATAAAGGTGTTGAAGGTGAATACAGCTTCATCAGCGTGTATGAACTTGATGTTATTAGTAATAGCTCTCTGCATTTAATCATATATATAGTTTAAATTATTACTATAAAATGGCACTGTAAAATCAATCACTCTCTTCACTCTGTTGACAGTCTTGAAAGTAATACCATTTCTTCTATAAATATTGGCTATAGTCTAAGGAGAGATACGCATGTCAGGAAACCTGCGATGAAACATGACAGCTCGCTAGTCTAATGGAAAGTGTGCCCAATACTTCAAAGTCTTAGAGTCGCAGAGGAAGTCAATATGAGCCTGAGAGAACTTTTATTTTCTTGCAGGATGCGTTCAACAACCAGAATTAAAATGCTAAACAGCTAGCAAGCAGTGATACCTAACAGTTGAGGCACTCTTGCGTAATAACTTTGCTATTGCTGCATAATTTAGTACAGGTTTGGCTTAGTCTATATTAATACTTGTACCATACCTAAGCTTAAGCAGTAAATCTAAATATTACTCATCATAAATAGACCCTAAATTTCGCTAATTTCTATTTCTCATTTTGCAATTTGACCTAATTTATCTACTAACCCCAAAAGACCCCAACTATACCCTACAAATCAAAGCACTTATAAACCTCACTAAGGGGTTTTGGGGTTTTTATTAGAGAGTGATTGACTTTAATGTTACATTTTATAAGAGTAATTTAAACTATATATTCAATTATGCAGAGGTCTTAAGAGCACAATGTAAATTTCATACACGCTGATGAAGCTGTATTTACATTCAATACATTTATATCAAGGTCTTGGTACAAAAGGTATAGTATTATAGAAGTTTATGACTAAAAAGATAAGGTGTAAACTCATGCTATTCTTGGTGGAATAAGTGAAGATTGTGGCATCAAGACTCATATTATTTACCCTCGTTCTATAAAGACTGAATAATATATTAAGTTCTTGCAATAACTCAGAGATAAGTACGCTGACTAAGAGATTATTCTATTCGTTGATAACTTGTCAGTTCATAAAACTAAAGGCTCAAAGAAGGAAAATGAAAGGCTAAATATAACAGCTGTATTTAATGTTCCTTACAGCCCTTAGTTCAATGGAATTGAATTATATTGGGGGTTATTGAAAGGTCATTATAAGAAATTGCTGCTCTACCATCTGATGCATGATTTAAAGATAGATACAGTCGATTTTATTAAGAGTGCTGCTAAAAGAGTCAGTGATGAGAAAGCTAAAGTGTGCGCAAGAGAAGGGAGATTTTGTGTTTATAAATAAGTATTAGATT
Source organism: Oxytricha trifallax (assembly GCA_000711775.1). NCBI lineage: Eukaryota > Ciliophora > Spirotrichea > Sporadotrichida > Oxytrichidae > Oxytricha > Oxytricha trifallax. The sequence continues at coordinate 8,826 of ARYC01008358.1, forward strand.
TAAACGAATGAATAAGTTCACATATTAAATTTGCCCGTAAACTGATTTGGCTTCTCTTTCTTTTCTTCCTCTTAAGGCTTGCTTGGGCCCATGTTTCTTCTCTTAGTGCTAACCCCTGCATCTATGTTCATCTCGTCTGGCTTTTATAAATCTTTGAAGAGACTCTTAGTCAATTCATGCTTTACTTGAGATTTTCTCTGTTTAATTTGCTGTGGTCTTTCATCAAGTATATAGCAGTGCCAGGTTTTTCTATAAAGTTAGAAGACTAAGCTTACTTGAAATGAAAAGTTGCTTTTGAAGTTCCTACAGCCAGGTATCACTTATTATAATACCTTGCTTCTCTTTTTCTTCAGGAGAGATATTGTATCTATCTTGTGAGCTTCTTAAAAAATTCATTTAAGTCCTCAGGTTTCAGAGTTCCAAGAACACCAAAGAAGAAGTTTCTCTCTGGCAACTTATTAGAGAGCTGTAGCTTTGATGGAAGGTAGAGAGCTACGTCTGGATCACTCATAGCATCGTCATATAGGTTTGTCACAGATATTTCAGGATCGTTAGGTATCTCTATCATCCTAATTTCATTAGACTTAAAAGCTTTTTTGTCTTCACTCAGTAAGGCTTTTAAGAATGAGATTTTAGTTCCCTCCTAAGTTGGCAAGAACAATCCAACTATAATGGATTTATTAATCTTACTTAAGAACTTACCTTGCTATACCAAATATCTATAAAGGTCCTCTTTACTTCGAAATTTTCCTATTAAATCTTGAGATTAAATTCTCTTCATTGCATCATTCATAGACTCCATCTTGCTTCCTCTTTCTATAAATTTTAATGAAATTTAAAATTATGGATATCCATTCTAAGTTAATTAAAATCTTACTACTAAATAGGAAGGATTTACTGGAGGTCAACCTTGAAAAATATGCGGAGAAGCATTGAAAAACTTGATCCAAGCTTCACAGATTGATTTCCATTTTTATCAATCTATATCCATTAAATTGCTCCCAATAATGTTTAAATATTCTAGGAGGTCCTCCAAATTAAGTTCAATCTTTATTAGGAGTTAAATTTTAAGGTTAAAACTTAATTAGGAGAATATTAAATTAAAAAATGTTTAATAATTTTACCTCCAAATTAAGTTCAAACTTGATTTGGAGGACCTCCTAGAGAAACAAAACTTCATTAGGAGTATTTTAATTTACTAAAATGTATAAAATTCTCATAAAATATGTCAACTTACAGTCTTTTATGGTTAGTTAATTTTCTTACCTCTCAGCAAAGAATCTACCAGAGTGTCTTATACTCTACTATATTAGTTTATCTAGGTAGATTTTATCATTATTATAATAAAATATATCAGAAAACTAAAATGAGCGCTAACCTTTTGAGAAGAGCGGCATTACTTGGATCATGTCAATAAAAGTTATCATTCCAGCAACCAAGAAAAGTAGAGACCAGAGACGCTTGTACTCAGTGGGAGCCTACTTATGACAACTTTGATCAGTCTAGCTTTGAGATTTAAATATAAGTTAAGTAGGAGGTTATCAAAGAAGCTGTACAAATTGAGGAGGAGGTTAAACAACCCGCCATAGAGCATTAATAAATCCCAGCCAAAGTTGATTATTAATGCAAAGAATGCAATAAAGTTTTCCCTTACAAGTCAACTTATAAGAGACACTTGAGAGATATACACAACGATATGCCAAGGTTATATCTCAAGCATTAAAAGAAAGATGGGAAGTATGTCTGTGAGTTCTGTGAGAAGCCATATTCTCATACTAGAGACCTCAAAGTGCACTTAAAGAAAAAGCACAATCAAAGTTTTGTCTTTATTCATGAACCCACAGGGAATAGATTCCTCTAAAAGAGAAGATCAAGAAACCCAGTGGAGTCTCTTAGAGTTGAAGTCTAGAAGTAAGTTAAAATGAAGAAAGCAGTCAAGAACTTTCCAGTCTCTGAGATCAATAAAATTATGGTTAAAATAGAGGCAATGAAGATTCCCATATTAAAAATTATTGACTTAGATTCTTGCCTAGAAAGCTACCTCACTCTTGAAGATAAAATAGAGAAGAGAGTCATTACTGATGACTAATATGCTTACAAGATATATCCTTTCAATTACTTCCTTGCTGATGACAAGTTCCAAATGGAATTTGCTAATGAGTATTATGCTCTTTAAAAGGCAAAGTTAAATGAGTGCAGGCATATCATCTAGCTTGATGCTATTTTACTTGGTAAAGATCATGTAGCCTTCAGGCTTCCTTTACTTGAAATGACTTACAGAGAATTCTTATCTGACAATAGATGTCAGAGATAAATTAGCTAGATAGTATAGCAGATAGTTGAAGGAATTGAAGAGCTTCACAAGCTAGGTTATGTTCATAGAGACTTAAAGCCAGAGAACATCATGATGAACTTTCAGCCTCTTAGAGTTTATATTATTGACTTCAACAGAGCTCAAAGAGTGCAAGCCTCTGCATAAGGAAATGTATACGGCACTCCTGAATATTTCCCAGAGAGAGAGGATTGGAGAGATGGAGACACTTAATGGGATATCTGGGCTCTAGCAGTAATAATAATGAGAGCGACATGCCAAGAAACGATTACTTTAGCTGCAGAGGTGAGAGAGATTCTAAGCAAAGAATCAAACAAGATCTAGACAAAAATAAAATAAATGGAGGTCTCAGAGAACTTGCATACTCAACTATTATCAAGCCAAGCTAAGAGAATTAACAAACAATAGAAACAATCAAACATCAACTTAGAAAGATAAAATTCAGAGAACTGCCACATGACTCTAAGCTAATGTTTGTGTGAAATATTTAAAAAACTCGCTTGTTATACTTACTTAAAATACTAATATTTAAACATTAAACCCCTACATAAACCCTATTAAAACCCTAATAAAGAATGCACTAATAGTCTACTTTTATCAATCAAAAACTCAATCAAACTACGGAAAGGGTTTTGGGGTTTTCAATGTATAATAGGTACTAATTATTCCAGATTTAAATAAAATCTTAGGATCATTTTAATTGTATATCATTATTGTATCTTGGATGCTCATTTTAGGATTTTGAATATTTGAGCTATTTATATTTTGTGATTAAATTTGTGGTTGAATTAATAGTTGTGATTGTTGTTATTGAATTGGAGTATCTTATTCTCTTTTTTACTTAGTTGAACGCTTTTCAATGTTAGTTACTCGAGTATTTACTGCTTTAATATTTTCATAAAAATTATGTTCAAGTTTTTCATAATGTTTTCTTTGTACACTTCAATTGTCTCATTAATAGTGTCAACCACGCACTTCAATTTCTTCTACACATCTGCAACATTTATTTCTATCCGATTCACTTATTCGCTATAATATACAATTAGGACTTTTTAGTCTTCTTCCATTTTCTTAAAGTTATTAGTTGAATCCAACATTGTTTTTTGGAGTTCCACAAGCTGATCATTGATACTTCTATCATTTCTTACAAATGACTCCTAAGTCACTACACCAAGAATGGGCGCTACCTTTTTGATATCTTCAACTAAAATCTAAAGTGTCTGTTGAATTTCTTCGCGTCCATCAGCAACTTGTCTTGATATTTATCCAAAGTCAACATCATGGAACAAGGATTCCAGCTTTGTAACTTTACAATTAGATTCCTGAATTTGGTCTATTAAATTTTAAAATTATGTAGTTTAAAGTAACTCTGGGATCTATTTAAGAACCATATCGCTTATACCTCCCCGAGCTATCGACGTATGCTCCTATAACTTTTTCTCTATGAGCTCATCATTTTAGTTAAGCATAGGGAAAGTTGTGTCGCTTTGTATTTGAAAAAATTCAGATTCCGTGTCTTTCATTCATACTACAGTAACTATAAGTCCATTCCTGCGATAATGCTATAGTCTTCATTCAAAACCCCAAAACCCTTTCAGTAGTTTGATTGAGTTTTTGATTGATAAAAGTAGACTATTAGTGCTACTTTATTAGGGTTTAATAGGGTTTATGTAGGGGTTTAATGTTTAAATATTAATAAGTTAAGTGAGTATATGCGAAGTTTAGGGTCAGTTTATGACAGTGAGTATATAGATTTATTGTTTAAGTTGCGATATAGATGTGATGAATATAGTGAATAACTCAAGCCTGTTCTGAATTATACGTCTATAGCAAGGCTACTCCAAAAATCTCCAGCAACTGTGAGGTCTCACTGTCTATTAGCATTGAATTTAAAGAGAGAATCTTAATTCTAAGCCTAAGAGACCCTTAAAATTTTAGCAGCATCAAATTGAATATCTTATTAATGATAAGACTCTTAAATACTGGACTCATTTCTCTCTAGCCTAAAGGGCTGTGATGTTTCATCGCCAATTTCCTGAGCTTCACATATCTGCTAAATCGATAGCCAACATATATAAAAAGAACGGAATATCTTACAAGACAATCAATCGCATTCAAAACCCCAAAACCCCTTAGTGAGGTTTATAAGTGCTTTGATTTGCAGGGTATAGTTGGGGTCTTATTGGGGTTAGTAGAGAAAACGCAGATTTTTAATGAATTTAATAAATATTTAATGAGTATTACTGTACTTAATTCAAACAAATTTTATCTGCTTATCTTTGAGATACCTCTTGAATTTAGCAGTCAGTAGTTGTTCTAGTATATCATCTAATGATTATCGTGGATATGCTGGAGCTTTTACGATGCATCTCAACTATCTTCTTAATTTCATTGCATATTTCATCTTGCTTAATATGTTTAGCAGCCAAACTTATTGATTATTTCTCATGTTTTCTTCCAAGTATGACATACTTTCCATATCGCACTCTAAGATAATTGCAGCTACCGCCCAAACATCCCATAACACAGAGCCATTAGTCCATTTCTCTCTTATAGGGAAGTATCCTGGAGTGCCTAAAACCTTAGCTAAAGTCACTATCTCTTGTCTTATTGCTCTGTTGAAATCTATGACTACTACTTCTAAAGGGCAGAGATTTAGCATTACATTTTCTGGCTTCAAATCTCTATGAACATACCCTAGATCATGGAGCTCTTTCACACCCTTAGTCATATCTGTGAGTATCACATTCAAATCATCAGGATATCTATTATGGTAGAGATACTCTCTTAGAGTCATTACAAATTTCTTGAGTCTCAAAGCAATAAAACCATGACCAAGAAAAACTCCGTCAAGCTTAGCTAAGTTCTTGCATTATCTTTTCAAAGCCCCTCTCAATACTATGTATTCATTTGCAAACTCATTTTAATATTGCTCGTTCTTAATGAGATACTTGAATGGATATACCTTGTAAGCGAATTCATCAACAACTATAAGTTTTACCTTGTTAGGTACGTCAATATTCAAATAGTTTTCAATACAGCTGCTTATGTCGCTGCATTTAATGCAGGTATATACATTGCTCTCTCTTATAAGCATGCAATATAAATACCATTTGCTGGTTAGTTCATTGACTCCAACCGCTTCTATCTCTTAAGTCTCTCCTACTGTTCTATTTGTGACTCAAGAGAGTTATTTTTTTTTAGCAGGTACAAGCTTTTAAGTTTCCTCATCTTTAATCAGGAATTCGCTTAAATGATGCTTTTGCATTAGTCTCTTTACTTTGGCTGAGTGAGTAAGACTTCATGCAGGTAGTGCATTAATATCTACCATCTACTTTATCATGCTTGAAGTAGATCTTAGCTCTACCAGAGTGTACCTCTTTGATGCATCTCTTCAAGCTAGACTCAGTTGAGAAGAAATTTTAGCAGTCTTCACATTAAAATGTTTTAATTTTTTCTGTTGGTTGCTGTTCCTTTTCTTCCTCAACCAATTCAACTTATGTTTAAACTCCCATCTCAGCACTCTACTTCTTGTTTTAAACTTAAATTTTAAAGACCTCAGCTACAAACTCTAGAGCTCTTAGCTCTACCTCCTTTTCAATATAAATTACTTCTGGTTTCTTGGAGGAACCAAAGTTGAGCACTGATTAACCTGTTCCAAGAGAAACTGCCTTACGATTTAAGTTAGCCGCCATGTTTAAATTCAAATTTAAATTTCTATTATTAATAATTCAAAACCTCACTGGCTATACTAACTTTGTATAGGAGCTGGCACTGCAACAACAATGGTTGATTCTTAGGTGTTAGACTTCATATTTATACTTAGTTTAAAACTATAAATTTTCTAATTTTATGCTTAATATTTTTAATTTTGTACCAACTGAGAATTAATTCAGGTTGGTACTGGTACCTATTAGGTTTTGAACCATTTTGGAACTTTTCCATTAAAACCTCATTAGTTTAAAACTAGGTACTTATTAAGTATTGGTACTATTAAATTGGTACCAATTAAAGTTAAACGAATTTAGTGCCAGTACTAATTAAATTTAAACAAATTTAGTACTAATTTAATGGAACTAAATTGATAAAAATGGAGCTCAATCTCTGCAGTTTGTTACAGCTTCTGCAAACTTTCTCCACATATCTTTGCAGGGTTGACCTCCTATAAGATGCCCATATTTAATAGTAAGATTTTAAACAATAAGATCCAGAAGTCTATAAGTTATAATTTGAAATTCATTAATAGGAAGATGGACAAAGATGGAATTACTCAATGATCAAATGAAAAGAGTCGAGGCTCAAGAAATGATATCAAGATTCAAGAAGTAAGGAAGATCTCTATCGATACCTAACTTTACATGGTAAGATAACTTGATGACTATTAACATATTATACAGTTGGTTTATTCCTTCAACGATGGAAGGTACCAAAATTTCATTCTTGAAAGCAATACTTTGCGAGGAGAAGAAAGCTTTTAAAAATAAAGAGATTAAACTAAGAGAAATTCCTAACTACCCTGAGATTTCAGTCACTAATCTTTATGAGGATGCCATGTAAGATGAGGAAGTGGTAGTTTACCTTCCTACCAAGAAACAACTCTCTAATAAACTACCATTGAGGAACTTTTTCTTTGGTGTTCTTGGTACAATAAAAGAGGAGTATCTCAGAGAAATAATTGAAGAAGCACATAAGAAAAGTTATTCTATCTCTCCTGAAGACTAGAAAAAGCAAGGCATTCTAATAAGCTCAGCTTGGCTAGAGGAACTTAAGAAGCATCCTTATCTTTCAAGTAAGCTTTGACATATAATTTGTAGGAAAATCTGGCACTGGTATATATCTTATGAAAGAGCATGCTAGGGTTCATAGAGAGAGAAAGTCACAGACAATTCATGAAGTGAGCAAGAGACTATATAAAGATGTTTAAAAGCCAAATGAAATGAACATAGATGCAGGAGCTGGCACTAAGAGAAGAAATATGGGC
>ARYC01008359.1:0-25204 GCA_000711775.1 Oxytricha trifallax
AATTATAATTACGCTGAATTAATAAGCAAGAGAAGTTATGTTAATAAAGATGATTTTTCAAATATTTAAAGTTAAAACAGGCAAAGCATTTATAAAAATAAGGACTGTTACATAGACTTTTCAGGGAAGTCTTTCTATTAAATAAAATGAATAAATAAAATATTTATTACCTTATAAAATACATTTGTATGTGATATTAAGCATTAGAGCCACTTAAGTTCACAATAAAGACTTTAGCAATTCTTGGGAAGTTCCTGCACCCTTCAGAAATTTCCAGCCCCAAACATAAAAATATATAATATTTATAAATTTCTTAAAATCTTTAACATAAATAATGATTTAATTATTTAAAATCTAGTATCAAATCTGATACTATCTTGATATAGATTTAAAATAAAAAGCTTCCTAATTATTTATTTTAAACAATTAGTTTAGCATTGTTTTTATTATATAAATTGACAAAAATATATATAAACCTTGAAAATTACTTTTGAAAAAAAGATAGATAATATGTGAGATTGTAATTTAACTTAGGATCTACATGATTATATTATTATTATTGACAAATAATAATAATTATGTTAAGTATGAGGAAACTACCAAAGGGAGGGAAGTATAATACTGGAGGGCAGAATAACTTCCCTCTCCCATTCTCTATACTATAAATCAATAAAATGCAATCTAAAAGAAGTTTAATAGACTCAGAAAGTAATTAATAGAGTTTTAATAATCAAATCGCACCTAGGCCTAATCAAACTTACAAAGCAGTTAAAAATGCAATCAATGAATTATTATTGCATCTAAAAATATAAAATAGCATAGTATTACAACAGAAAGAAATAGGTAATTATCTAGAGACCTCCAAAAAACATATTGGTAATTAAGAAAGTTGTAGTCCTAATTTTATTTTAATTAATTTAAATTACATATTGCACTATAATCTATTAATAATTGAAGATATACTTATAATAATCAAGAGTTTAAATCTCTCGTGGAAGCAGCTTTTAATTTAAGAAAGCCAAATAAAAAAATTAAATGAATTTAGCCTGATTTAACCTCTTATTAATTTATAGATAAGTAATATCAAAGATACGCAAATGATTTGAAACAAGTATCAACTTTAACTCAATTTTCTTAGTCATTATTTTATGTTAAATTTTGCAATAATTTAATAAATAGTCTTGTACCTTAAAACTAATTTATTCATATATCCCGTTTAAAACATGAATTATTTTGATAATGCTTTTATTTATATTGATTTACAATATAAATTGAACAAATACTTAAATCATGATGTATAGTGAAAAGTGGATTTCTTTTAATAAATTTTATACAATTAATTATTTCTTGCCAAATTACTTAATTCTAATAATGGCCATAAAAATACTAAAATTTATCCTTAAATTAATAATCAAATAACTTTAGTTTAGAATTGACTTCAGAATTAAGCAAAAAGAATAACTTGAAAAGAAATTTGCCTTCATAATCGAGAGACTGTAAACTAAATAGTAAAACTCATTTAAAAAACCACCAAGACAGCTCTAACAGCTTTAGAGAAAACGGAAACAGATTTGAAGATTAATCAAATCAGTTTTAAAATAATCATTAAAATACTACTAATAATTAGCACTCAAAAAATTAAGATGTTTTAAATAAGAACAAAAACTAACCAAAATGCTTGTATATTAATTAAACTCTTCAAGTAAACATAAACATTAGGATCAACATATAGAATAATCATTAAAAAAATAGTGGAAAAGGAAATCCAGAATATCATAAGCAACTAAAGAAAAGATGTAACTAGTCATGAATTAAGAACAAAAGTTCTATTGGGATAGTGGATACGACTATAAGATGAAAAGTCGGACTAGAACGAAGACGAATCTAGGGATTAAGTTCATTCAATGGAGGGATCTGATTTTGGAGAAAACTATGAGGACACTAATCCAAGTATATTGTACTGTAATAATCATCAAAGACAGAGTTCACATAAATCAGACTAAAATTAAACAAATTCATGTATAACTATCAAGAAAATATGTCACTCAGAATGTATTTTAATCATAAAACACAAGTGTGAATCTTCTTTTAGATCATTCTTAGCACAAGATAAAGAATCTTTTAGTAATAAGATACCTTAACTCGCCAGAGTATCAGTGAGATGCCAGCACATAAAGCATGGCATAGATCTATATCAGTTTTTTAGGAAAGCCCTACAATGAAACATTGGATGAAAATTTCAAAAGTTCTTAAAAGGCATAAATTAAATAAGGAAAAATATATTGAGGACTATTTACATTTCCGATGAAATTGTTGAAAATATAAACAGGTCCCCTAAAAGAAGGAAAACAGTAGATAGCTTGCAAAGTCTCAATTTGACTAAGAATGTACTAAGATAAAATGCGTTTGAAAGACAAATTTTTTGAATTAATTAGTAGCCTCTAAAAAATACTCAAAAATCTAAAGGAAACTTTATCTATCCTAAAAATTTATAACTTAACTTGCCCTTTTTAAGACTACGATTCCAAGAAACACATTTACGATTTAAAAGATCCCAATCACCTGATATATAAATTTAACCGAGTATCTAAAACTCCCCTCAACGTAGTCTGTTAGCATGGAATTTTAGACGTTGTGCAGTTACTTCTTGAATATTATAGGAATACATTTGATTTGGAAATTAATTTAAAATTAATAAATTAAAATATTAAAATATTTAAATTGTGGCAGATAACTTTCTGGAAACCTAGACAATATAATATGGTACTTTTTCAATAGAGAATTAAATCAGCTGGACTTTACTACTGGCGGTACCCCTCTTTCGCAATCCTAGAGCAAGATAATTCGACTTTAATTTTGGATGATTTGTTTAGTTGATTTTGATGCAAAAATTAAATCAAAGTCGAGTTATCTCACTCTAGGATTACGAGAGAGGGGTACCGCCAGTAGTAAAGTCCAGCTGATTTAATTCTCTTTTGAAAAAGTACCATATTATATTGTCTAGGTTTCCAGAAAGTTATCTGCCACAATTTAAATATTTTAATATTTTAATTTATTCATTATAAATTCAATTCCAAATCAAATGTATTCCTATAATAATAGGCAGACCCTTTCATTTTAGGGAAGGCTGCAAAAAAAGAATGGAAGTCTATATTATAAGTAAATGCAAGGTGGAGTCATATAAAAGTATTCGAGTATTTAATTCAGAATGTAAAATGGGAGAAGAAAGAAATACTTCTATTACTTAAATTGCAAAATATCAATTCCTGCTATTAAAGAGATGGCTAAAAGATATTCTAGATATAATTTTGGATTCTTCTTCAATTACTTCCACTGCATTTAAAAGATCTAAAATTACTTAAAATATCTAAAAATTTAAAGAATTTTAAATACATCTTTCAAGTTCATTCTAAATTATTTCATTAAATAAATATCAAAATTTAAATTTTCTTTCAATTAATAAGGTTAAACAAAGGCTTTTAAAGGAAAATTGATTAAATCACAAAAAAGCAATATAATATAAATTAAACATAATAATGAATTATGTATCATCTTAGTAGCAAATAGAAATAGTAATGGTTTTGGATGATATTAAAAAATTACAATTAAAAGAATATATGAATCTAGAAACTTAATTGTAATCTTTAAATGAACTTGATTTACTTAATTCGAATTTCAATTTAAAACTACCAGTCTATATAAAAATTTAAAAATATGGAAAATGGGGTTACTCAGGTAGCATAATTAACTTTGTTTCTTTCATTTTATACTACTTAGTTTTAATTAATTAAATTTAAAAATAAGGTAATAAAATTAAAATAAAAAACTTTATAATGAAAATTATGAATTTTTTTTGGAAATAAAACTGTCTATCTGTCATTATTTATACCCCAATAGTTTCACAACTAATTTTGATCTATTAAAAAAAAGTATATAATCTGTTATAATTAAAATAATAAATATTCTAGCAATTAAAATTTGTTAAAAATATAAGAAACTATTTTTTCCAATTTATTTTTGGTAATCCAAAAGAATGGGAGAGAATGGTTGAATGCAATGATGATTAAAAATAAGACATATAAATAAACTCTATTTTAAGTTAAAAATGAATACTAAGCTAAAGAATTTAAATAAAAAAATATCAATATGTATCTTTATTTTTCATTCAATTAGTATAAAAATAAATCATATTTTAAGATGTAAGAAAGAAAAGAAAAATAATATCTAAAAACAGTAAATAGGTTGTTTTTTTTTATATTTTATTTTATGATAAAATGGCTGAACAATTACTCTTAATTCCATAAATATTTATAATTGTATTTACATAAATATCCAATTTGAAGACCATTAAGAAATTAAAATAATTTTATTGCTTAATTATCAAGTTGTAAATACATATTTATTTTTAATTATATGAGTAGTTTATTAATTCTTCTACCTTCTAAATTATGTATATTTTAACTATAAATATATATATATACATATATATTTGATAAAGAATAACTACTATAAGAGAGCATGTGAAATGAATAATTAATCTTGTCTATAAACTTTTAAGCAATTGAACCTCTCTTAATGAAGATAGTGATTTAAATCCAATAACTGTGAGATAAGATAATTTATAGATCATGAATGACTTGCATAATATCCTTGCTTCGGACAAACTATACAATTTCTTAGAATTTTATTTTATTTGCTATTTTTTAAATGTTTTAATGAGACATTCACAATTAATAACGATTAAATCAATACAGCAAGACTATACCAAACTAATCTATCGAATCAGATTGAAAACTAAATACAAGAACGAAAATGATATATGGAATCCAAATATGCTAAAAAAATGAAGAATTTGAAGTTGAGTAGTTAGATAACCCCTATTAACTGCAGTATAGCTAAGAGTAGTTCTCTCGTAATCATTTAAATAAACAAAATCAATCGGAAACAGAAAATAATGAATAAGTTATAGTATTTAACTTTAAAAATAACACAAAAACATAAAAATCCAAGGAGAAAGATGTAAATTAGCATAAAAATAGAAAAGTAAAGATACTTTGAATTACTTGAGGACGAGCAGATCTATTGTAGAAATTTGGGATAATTTAATGTATGATGATACTACGATAGAAATATAATTTAAAATATTTGATAATTAAACAATTATTTTTTATTATTCTTGTTGTAGTTTAAAGCCAACAAAGAAACAATAGAAACTCAATAGACGACATTATCCATAAATTAAAGAGTGAACTTTGTTTGGATAAATTGCTTAATAAATTGAAAAAACAATCAATCTAAAATGATGTCTGTAAAGCGATTAATAATCAATAATTTTGAGGATCAGACAATATAACATACTTTAAATAAAGTTTCTCGTCCACTTTAACTAAAAAACTTGCAGATCAAAAATTAATATGAATGAACTAGTTAGATGCTGCTTCTAATATTTATTATATAGATTTCTCTAATAATGACAAGAATTAATTACAAAATCACCTAAAACATAAAAATAAAGTAGAGAACAGCTCTGACTATGGATGGAGCCCAGATAAAGAAGTCATAAGATATTGTTAAAGATATCATACACCCTAATCTAATAAAATGTAGAGTTTACTTTAAAGTTCCAACAACCAAGCAAGAATAAAATCAGTATTAATAGATAGCTAGGTGAAGTCTAAAAATAACTCGTTTAATATTAACAAATCAAATACATAAATAAAATATGAAGAATAAGACCCAATAATTAAAAAGAATGTAAAATTACAATAAGCAATAAAACTGGGTGGTTAAAATGAGTAATGTTACAACTTCACTTATAATCTATTTTTAAAATAGAACAGGTAGGGAACCAAATACATGCTCTTGTAGACTAAACAATTTGCATGTAAATTAACAGCATCATAGTAAATTCGGGATTAAATGTTTTGCTCAGAATCAAAACTCTAAATCTATTATATACTAAATTGAAATATTTAATTTGAATAATATATATGTGCTATTAAGTAAATTAAAAAGGATTAATAGTAAAAGAGGAAAGATTAAAGGAAATTTATAATGAAAAATAAGTAAGAGTTAGTTAATTTCTTAATATGAAATCTTTGAAATGGTAAAATTCATAGTAGAGTAGATTTTGGAAGTTTAAAATTTATATTTGTAGCTTTTATTATTAATTCTTTATAGTTAAAATGTTATTGAATTTACCTCTTTAAGCTTGAAATTAAAGTAAAATTTATATTTTAAAAATTTCTAGGAGCTAAATTATTTTCTTTGCAAATTTTAAAATTTTTAATTAAAATTGGTATTTTTTCATTACAGATTTTCAATATGTAATATTTTTTTGAGTAGAATTAGATAATCTAAAGAAAAAACTAATTTATTAACCACTTATGAAAAAGAAAGAGCATTATTCATCATTAAAGGCTTGATTCAATTATATTTTTTAAATACTTAATAGTGTTAAACTACAGCTAATAAAATAATTATTCAATGCTTAAATAAAAATAATAATTGTAACTTAATTGAATTTTAAATCATTTATTTTTTATCAATAATAAACAAGTCCCTTATAAATTTCAACTAACTGACTAAAACATAATTTATGTCAATAAAATTTAAAATAAAGATTTCTAGGCACAATCTATATTTTGGGGTTTAAATGATTTAATTGTTTAAACATCTCAAAAAATGTGTTAAGAATAAATATAGATTAAGATTCACTGAATCAATAAAGGAAAGTTCTTTCAATTTAAGGTTCCTTAGACAATTTAGATTAATAATAACTTCAACTGCAGCAAATTTATAAATATAAATTTAGCAATAATTCAGTGATGTAACACAAAATAAGCTTGCAATTAATCAGCCTTAATAATTAATGAATAATTTCATGAATGCAGCTATGAATGATTTATCAGCTTATGAATTAATTAAATCCCATGTTACTATTGTAGGAATACATTTGATTTGGGAAAAATTTAGTTTTTAGTAGTTAGTTTGATTAACATCAATTAAATTTTAACATATAACTGTTTAATACTAAAATTAAACCATCAATCTTAGTCGTGACGTATAAGTATCTGAGTGAGTTGAAGTGGCAAATTCCTTGATGTGGCAGTCATGAAGTAGAAAACTCCGAAAAATCCAGAATTTCTATCACCTAGTCTCCTCCTAAATCAAGATGTCGCAAGAGTAACTGGTGATAGAGCTCATTGGATTCAACCAGAATGACAGAAACTGGAGAAAAACGCTTACCGGTCCCACCGCTGCTGGGAAACGTAATCCCTGTCCTTTCGCAGTGGTAGCTTCAGTACCCTAACCCGGTGTGGGAGTAAAATCCTTATCGTTGGCTTCACTGGTTTTCATCTTCTCACTTTTGAAGGGAGAGTGTACCTTCATCCTGTTCCCTATTACCTAGGAAACTGAATTCAAGCCAGTAGACTCATCTAATGCAGGGAAATCTTAGGATCTAGCTCACTCGAGGAATGTACGCTGAAAGATTGAACCCCACTGACTGGTCCCTCATGAATTGCGCCCAGAGACCCCCTACCTGCCCTCAGAAGGCCTTAGTATAGTAGAAAGCTCTATTAGAAAGTCCTAAGTGGTTAGTACCACCTAGCAATTAACTTTCTAATTTAATATTAGTAGCAATTAATAATTATTATATAAAAATAAATTAAAATAAATATGTATTCATCGTAATTAATGACAGTTAACTTTCTGGAAACCTAGACAATATGGTACTTTTTTGAAAGAGAATTAAAAATCAGCTGGACTTTACTATTGGCTGTACCTTTCTATCGCTTCTCTAAAGTGAGATTAATCGATTTTAATTTTGGTATTAAATCAACTAAACAAATCACCCGAAATTAAAATCGATTAATCTCACTTTAGAGAAGCGATAGAAAGGTACAGCCAATAGTAAAGTCCAGCTAATTTTTAATTCTCTTTCAAAAAAGTACCATATTGTCTAGGTTTCCAGAAAGATAACTGTCATTAATTACGATGAATACATATTTATTTTTACCAAATCAAATGTATTCCTACAATATACTACTAATTTGATCTTGGACAATATCGATGATGTCATGGATTATGACCAACTTAAAAGTTTATAAAAATTTTACTATACTTCAAATCGTCAGTCAGTTGTGTAAATGAAGGCACTTGTAAAGGATTAGATGCAATTGTTTAAAATAATAGCATTTTAAGCACAAAATCCAAATCTTTTTTTTTCTCCAAATAAGCAGGGCCAAGAAGAATTGGGTCAAACTCTTAAATGTGCTTAAAGGTGTAATTTTACTTAGAAGGAATACTGTAATGAAAATTTAAGATCCAGATGAATTGGAGTAGAACATAAAACAATATACATCTAGACATAGCAATGTCTCGAATATTGCTAATTAAGGCACTCAGAGGAAAAGAAACTCAGTTAAAATTGCATTGGATGATATACGCTAATAAAATAGGTTCATCAATTGGATTCTGGTGGCAAATAGAGCATTTAAAATTTACAAAAGAGATTAAATAAACTTAATAAAACTCAAAAAGTCTTTTTTGTTATAAATGTAATTTTAAGAAACTAGGAAAGAAGATCTTGCTAAAAGTGACAAGGCAAACATTTAATGCTGCTAAATTATTATTTGACTTAATAATCAAAGGAAAACTCCTTTTTATGTAGCATGTTCATATGGCAATCTAGACCACATAAGATATTTATTGGGATTTTAATAATATAAACATCATATTTTTACTTTGAGTAAGATTTAAAAATTATAGTAAAATTTATAGGAATTCAACTTCAAATAAAATTTTGAAATTTATGAGTGATATAAGAGAGAAAAATGAAGTTAATACATTGTTACATTTTAAGGTTAAAATAGGGCTTTATTAAATTAAATTATTTGTTTTTTATGCTATATTAGTAATTTGTATATTTGGTTTTAGATGTAATTTAATTTCTACTAAACAATAAAGCAGATCCCTATAAATTGAGTTAAGCTGGTTATTATGAGTGGGAGTTAGTATTGCAAATGATTGCCAGATGAAGCCATGTCAGGCTATTTGAGTATTTACTGCAGAACATAAAATGGGAAAGAAGAGAAATACTTTTCTTATATATTGTTTTAATTATGATAATTGCTTATTTCTATTATTTAATATTCGTGTTGAAGATGAAAACACTATAAACCCTGGTATAAGACGAATAGCTAGAGAATATTTTAAAAAGCAGTATAGTTGTATATTTAACTGATTTTATTTTCATATGAGTATTGTAAAGGTTATTATATTTAAATATACTTGCACAATTTGGTTGCGGGGGTGAAGTTTTGTAATTTATAATTATAAAAATAGCTAATTTATTGAATTATAATAATAAATAAGAAATAAATAATTCAAAATGGCAAAAGCAAGTGTCGAATTCATATGCTCAATGAAGAGCAAATTGCAGAGATCCGTGAGACATTTACACTCTTTTATAAGAACTCAGATGACTATGTTTACACTAGTGAACTAGGCACCATTGTCCGTAGACTCTATTTAAATCCCTTTGAAACTGAAGTTGTAAAAATCATGAGAGACATTGACCCCAATAAAATTTATTTTCAAAAGATTCTTAATATATGGCCATAATACATTACAAAACTTACTCAAAATGATAATTAACACAGGCAGTTTCGACTAGAATTCATTAATCCTTTTGATAGAAAGAAAGGGAAAAAGTTAAGAAACTCTTGAAGAAATGATTGAAAACTTGAAAGAGTTAGTGGATCAAAGTGACGACAAAGAAAAAGAAAAAATTAAGCTATCAGTTGAGCAATTCAAATTTAGTATGATGAACATGGGGGAAAAGATGCTTGAGTATTAAGTAGAGGAAATATTTATTAACAGCTATTTTGTCTTTGAAGATCAAATACTCATTGACGAGTTCGCTAAATACATTATGAGCAGATGAATTTCACGATTAGAATTTATGCAGAAAAATTTCTTATAGTAAAATAAGTATTTTTTTTTGCTTTAACTTCGAATATGTCTTATTATTTTCAATGGACAAGTTCAAGCTGTCCCAACTCATGCTACTCAAATAAAATTGAATTTTATTATTAAGCTAATAAAATTTTGATTAATATTAAAATCAAAATGCAAGGTTTTATTTTAATATGCTTATATAATCACACTTTCTAGCATTTATTTATAATTATTTTTATAAATAATACTTATTAAATGATAATGTGCCAGTTTTGAAGAGTGGTATTGAAGTAAACAAATCAAACCTCAAGCTTAAGGTTTTTGCTAACTTGAAAATCTTTTTAATTGAAAAGAATTTGACATATTTAACTAGACCAAACGTTGTTGTTGGTTATAACTTAGTTCTTGGCGCTTAGACCCAAAACCGTGAGAAATACGACTTTTGTCTTTCATGGGCTGTTGCTAACAACGCATTTGTTGGACTCAAGCACGATTCAATATCCATAGATCATCTAAAACTTGGAAAAGTTCTTTTCTATCTTCTTCACAACGTCTCACTCATTCACACAGTTGTAACTTAGTGCACTCTCGATTTTTAGAAGAGGTTAGTTTAATTCAGATTAGGCTATGCTCAAAAGTTCAACGATGAGACCTCAGGAAAAATTAAAGTGAACCACAATTCATATGTAGATCTTGCTCTTAAGTACAGATTGAACAATGTTTTAACAGTAGGTGTTGTGACTGGCTTCAACATCAAGAGAATGATCACTAAGTACAAATCATCTGCTCTACCACTTGGATTCTCACTTGACTTTTAATTTTGAAACTAAGACATTTGACATTCCAAGAATGATTCTGTTAACTCAAATTATAACTAAAATTGATAAAGAAAGTTGAATTCTAGCATTTTTATCAGGAAAAAATTGCTTTACTTTATATTATTATATTCAGTAAAGTTGAAGGTTGTAATAATGGTAATCAATTTAGATTACTTTATTTAAATCATTTTGACAATAAGCTTTCGACTGTAACTTATTGTTTTAAATCTATATAAAATTAAATAATATAATGACTGAAGTAAGGAAAGATGCAGGTTCATACTTGCATACTCCAACTAGTCCAATACCATTTAAGATAGTAATAAATAAATCCTTATTTAATCGTATCATGTAGTTTTACCTATTTTACTACAAAAAGTGGAAATATTCCCCAATCTTACTAGAATAATTTTTAGCCAAGTGTGAATTTTACTCTAATCACAATTTCATGTAAGCAATAATCATCTTGAATCTCAATCTTTTGCAAGAAATAACAGTATATATATATATATATAAAATAACTCTTTTTTATTAATATTTATTCATAGACTCCAAATTTAGCAATAGCGCAGCCATTATTCAATAATTATCACAAAAACAATTAAAATAAGTAAGAAATGGACTAGGATGATATTGAAATGAAACGAATTGAAGAAGAAATATACAATCACTAACAATACTAAAATCGTAAAAATAGCAGCATAAATGAAGATCATGATAACAGTTATCACTCTAAACAACAAAATAAAAGATAAGAGAGCAAACTAATATAAGGAAGTTTATCGTTTTATAGTTTGGTGATATAAAGATACACGGAGGGGATTGAACTTATGGTTAAAATTGTAGCTGACTAGAGCAGAAAGTTAAAAAGCAGAGGAAAATAAATACAGTAATCACTCATAGAGATATTGGCTAAGTTCACCCAGATGTTCAAGATAACCCATGACTAACCTTTAAACTTTTCATAGATAAAAATATTTACCTGATAAGATTTTAAGCTGAATGCTTATCAAAGTTTAACTGAGAATACTTATTATGCAGGTTAGATGAAGATAATTTAATGTTAAATTGAGCAACTTTAACTCAGCATAAAAAATTTTCAGATTAAAGAGAGCAAGATGATTCTAAATTCAAAGTGTATTTCGAGACATAATCTTGAGCTGAGGAGCAGAGAACAAATCATATAAGTTAAAAATTCAATGAAGCCAACATCTTCAAATGATAATCATGTTTTATAAAGCCACAGGGGTTAACAACCTAGTGACTTGCAATTGCCAAAACTAATGCGTGTTAGTTCCCAATCCAGATTTATGAAGAAAGCTGATTAAGAACTCAAGGAGTGGCTGCCTATAAAATGGAAAGTAAGCATATAGAAAAAAGTATAAAATCCAGAAGAAACGAATTGAGCAGGAAATTTAAGGGCAATAAAAAGAAATCGAGTGTTTAGAAATAAAAATTATCAAGAAAAACGATGAGAATACTGATATACATGAAATTATTAAGGAACAGACTAAAAGGGTTAAAGAGGGATAATAAAGTTAATAACTGTCGTAAAAGTCTTTTAGTAATAATAATCAGAGCAATAATAACACTTAGTATAAAAAAGGATAGTATGATTAACCTATTAACAAGTAATACTACGATGAATGATTGATATAAATATAATAATTTCTTTCTCCAGAATAACTGTATTGATGAAATGAGGAATAAATTGTTAGTAATTAATCAATTATTATATTAAGGATTTATCATTAAGTATTTTGTTGTATTGTATGTTGCTTAAAAATCTCAGATATATCTAACCTTTTCCTCAATAAATATAGAAATAACTTTTGCAAGGTTAGAAGAAGAAGCCTTTATTCAGATGAATCTAAAAAATAAGGAAAGGAATTAAATAAGAAAAAGTGATTCTGATGGCGCCAAACATATCAAAATTAGAAGATTAGATGGACATAAAAAAAAAAGCATTTGGATTTTTAAGTATAAAGATTATTCCACTTATAGAGATGCTAGATGGAACTTTTATTCATGAATCTTGGGTGCTTACGGAACTTGCCAACGATCTTGGTGGTAAAAAAGGCTGCTAGTTATATTCAGGTGATTCAATCAAGGCATCTAAGCAAAGAACTCTAATCGAATAAGTGAACAATTAGGAGAAAGAATTATTGGGTTTCTTCGCTTCTAGAGGCTAAAAGGATTCAATGTACAAACACTTTATTTAGTTTGATCTTGAAGTTGAGGATTTAAAAAAAATAGCACCATTACTAGGGTTAAAAACGGCTCTTCGGTAGCGAGTAATCAA
Source organism: Oxytricha trifallax (assembly GCA_000711775.1). Taxonomy (NCBI): domain Eukaryota; phylum Ciliophora; class Spirotrichea; order Sporadotrichida; family Oxytrichidae; genus Oxytricha; species Oxytricha trifallax. The sequence goes on from ARYC01008359.1 coordinate 13,084, forward strand.
CTATGGCAGATTTGTTCATTATACCTTACATTGAGAGAATAACGCTTCTTAAACATACACCATTGGAATATGCATTCCACAAGCTTGATATCGATGCTCATGCACCACTCATGAAATAATATGAAAATTAGTTTAGAGAGATTGAGTTATTTAAGAATGAAGTTATAAATGTTACAGCCAATGGTAAGTATTTTTATAATACAAAAATATTAAATTTTATTGATGCTTAATCATAAGGAAATTATCATATTTACCATGCAACAATATTTGGAAAAACAAAGAAAGGATTCTTACAAAAAGCCTAAATTTGTGCTTGAATATCTAGAGTAAATTTGATAGAATAATAATTTCTTTTAATTCGACCTATTTGCTTACTCTTTTTCTTTTCATCCTAAAGATATATTCTACAAACTTAAAAGTATAATTTTATTGTAAAATTAAACGATAAATATGTAATAAATCCCTTACAAAATTAGCAGAAAGTAAAGCTGGGCTTTAAAACTAAAATACTCCTTATCAAAATTTTCAAAGTAATTTTTTATAAATGAAGTCGAGATGACAATTTGAAGTCTCATCGAAAGTGTTAACAATTAAATCCCTCAGAATTAAGAGAAAATAAAAGATGTGCCTACTTCATAACAGATATCTATGGAAGTAAAAAGACGAAAAAGTAAAAAGCTAGCATTGAGGATTATTATTATAAATAGGAAGTCATTTATATAGTCTGGTTCAAACATCTACAATTAAAATATCGTTGATTAATAAAAATAATAACAGTAATAATCTATATAGAAAATCAATAGAAGTCTTAATAGGACATGGTTATAAGATAATAGAATAAATTCTAGTTAGTAGCATAATTTGAATTAGAAATAATTTTAGCCAAGAATGTTTGAGGTTTTTTATGACCTTTATAAAGTCGAAAAAGAATAAAAATAGGAGGAGCTTATTCTATTGCTCGATTTAATCTATAAAACATATAAGCATTTTCAATAATATTCAAATAGAGATAGATAAAAATGCTAAATGCCAAAATAGGATAGTACAAATCAATAAACTAAAAAATTGACTGGAGTGTTTAAGATCCTGTTTTATATGATTTAGCAATGTCAAGAATCTCAGAAATTTAAGGAAAAGTTATGAAAAAGTATGAAGACGAGAAAAATTTGATATGATAAATAAAGTCGCAAAGCTTACATATTAAGCACTGCAATTAGATTGGAAAAGAAACCGGAAAGAAATTATGAAAGGGAATTATTGTTAAAACATCAATGACACCTTGGATTTAAAATTTAGAAGTTTGCAGCTATACCTGTGGCGTTTTTCTTTCATAAAAAGGGAGATTTCTTATAGACATAAATGAGCAACAAGAAATTCATAGAAGAACAAGATCGAGTAGAATATGAAAACATACTTATACATTTAGATATGGGGAGATAGCAAAGGAGAATGTATGTTAAGAACAGAAATACCAAAGACATTAGTAGTTTACATAAAAAAAAGTTGCCAGCACAAAAAGAATAAATTATAACTTTAAGGAAGGATGACTTCAATAGCAGCGACAAAATTAGTAACGAAACTATAACTTCGTAAAATGAAAGTGAATATGATGATTAAGATGAACAATCAGAGCTTCAAAATAAAACATTTGATTTTAACTAGTCTTTGCATTAAAATTTATCGGTTAATTTAAACTAAATAAATCCATTTGCCAAATAATACAGCAAAATTTGATAAGGAATCTTATTTTAAACTCCTTAAAGATGCAATTTATAAAGTGGATTAAGAATTAAATTATGATATTTTAGAAAGAAGGCAGACATTTTAAAGAAGAAGAAAAAATTCAATCAGCAAAGTTATGAAAATGTCATAAATGCCTAAGATTCTCATGAATTGAACTTTTTGGAGGAGAGAAAAGCTTTTCTAAGTTTTAAGACAAACGGGCTAATTTTAATTCGACATCCAATAATTATTGTAATGTAGATTTTAATTTAATTAATTATAATTAAATAAATTCCCATTATTTATGATCAACATTTTTAAATTACAAAATATAATTTTAAAAGTGAGGCATATCTTTTTCAATAATTTAATCCTAATATACAACCCTTGCTTGAGTAAAATTAATAGTTTTACTTTTAAACTTCTAATGTAATGACTACTAGAAAAGAAATGTAGGCATTTCTAAAATGGGAGATCTAAATTTAGGTGTTTAAATTTAAAAATTATAGATTTGATTCTTAAGATTTTAGAATGGATGAATCACAGAGTCAACAATAAAATTAATAATAAAGCAATTTATTCTTCAATAATATTAAGGATAGATCAAGGAATCACTCAAACAATACGTTTTTCTTCATTTAATAAGCTGTTTTATATAACTTAGAAAGAGAAACGACTTCCCAAGGTTAAAGAAAAAAGAAACTTCTGCTTTACAATTCAGAATAAAACATTTCAAAAATGATGTATATTCATCACACACTTGAGAAATCCTAAGCTTCTTCAAGACTTTCCTTAAGTTAATTTTTGAGAAAGATTTATTTTTAACCAATAAAAGACAATTCCAAATTCTCTAATTTAGCTTTAAAATAGCAAAATGTATTGCAATAATAGCATTCTCATGAAATAGAAAAACCCTAATTAAAATAGGATACTTAACGCAAGCTCGATAAACTTCAAAAAAACTGCCTTGATTTAAGTCATAAAACGCATAAAAATCTCAATGAACTTCAAGTTGAAAGAGATAAAGTTGAATAGATAAATGAAAGTTTTTATCTTTTAGTTGATGATTTGAATGGTCTTGAGGGCATAGAAGCCAATGTTATTGCCACCATTTATCAATATAAGAAATAAGATAAATATAAAACTCACGAAGAGAGCAAAAACATTACCAAAGATTACAAATCAGGAGTGAGAGATCCTGCTAGAATAGTTGCAAGAATGGAGAAGAGCAAAATAGGCAAAAGAAATAAGAAAATCTATAAACCTAACCTAAATAAAGGCATTATGTTATTAATTAACCTAAATCAAAATCTTTAACTTATCTTAATAATTTGAGTTTTCTAATAAAATTAGATAATGTAACGATTTTTACTTTTCCATTGAAAAGGAATTGAGCACCCTTCAATTGTCTCTATTGAGGATAATTGAATACTTGCTGAAATTCCTTACATTTAAATTTAACTTGTAATCAATGACACTTGTACCATCTTGTTTGACTGATAGCTCAAGATTGGAAGTTTTCACCAGTCCCTTGAGTTTAGCTTCAAAGGCAACCTTTGAATCACAAGTAAGCTTTTTGGCGTTTGACAACTTGGTTGAGGTGTTAAACTCTTAAAATATGCTTATTAATACAAAAAAAATTAAGAAATTTTATTGTTTGATTGTTAATTAATTGGCAGATTTAGAAAATTCCATTCAATTATCACGATTAATTTCAAATAACAAGCAAATATTATACATCTTGCTATGTTTGATGTATAAATATAGGAGCTAAAATTTTCTTGATGACTTACTGAAGTGTTGTCTGCTCCCTTGTTCTTAGTTTTTAGCACTTATTGTAGGCCGTGATTGAAGTCGTCATCGAGTAGCTCCTTTGTGTACTTGAACAAATTTCCCCAGTTTTCTAGTTTCATATCTTATATTTTAATTCTTAATTACTATCACTCAAATACGTTCGATTACAATATAGAATTCTATAGAATATTAGGGTTTTGGGGTATTAAATTAATTACATTTCTTGAATTAAGTAGCTTTAGGCATCCTTAATTGATTGTTATTTTTAATATCCACTCATTAATTAACCTCTCTCATCATCTTATCTAATTCTGACAACCCCATACTATTATGAATGTTTTTTTGTTATGATGATGGTTCATAGAATAGTAATTTAAAATAAAATATTATAAAAATAATATCTAATTTTTAATGGACAACCTTATGCACGCTAAGTTTGATTCTGATGATGATGACTACATTCCAGAAGAAGGAAATACTTATAAGCATTCATATAAAATATCAATTTTTATTCCTATATAGTAATCTAATAGAAAAAGAACAAGAACAAAAATGAGAAAAATAATAAAAACGATTCCGATAAGGAGCTTACTGGAGTTGCTGGCTTAAAAGCTCAAAAGAGCAAGAAAGAAATTTTTACTATACTATTATAATGTTAAATTGATGACTTATGGGCAATGATGAAAGAGGAAGATAATTACTATAAATCTAAGTCTAAATAATAGAAAACATAGGAGAAACAGGTGATTGCCCCAGCAATTACATAAAAACAATAAAATACAAGTAATAACACTACATATAGTATTAAAAAAATATTCCCCCAATTAATTACCAACAAATAAATAAATAAATCAATTCAATCAGCATTCAAGTAGAGGAAGAGTAGAAATAATTGAATTAGTAATGAGAAAAGCTTAAGGATGAGACATTCAATGCTGCTTATCAAGTCCTGCACAAATGAAGTGTAAGTTAATCGTAACCATTAATATTGATATTAATTTTATGTTCATTTATAGGAGAACAGAGAGACTTATTGGTTCAAGATAAAGTGCGGTATGCAGGCTAAACCTACCAAGTTGAACGCAATGCAACTGAGAAAGACTTGAAATAAAGAGAAATACAAGACAAGAAGAAACTAGGAGGCACTTGTAAAGTTCTGGATGACTTAGTGGGGCTTATTAACGATTAAGGCAAGAATGTGAATGTGGTTGGGAAGTCTAAAATGGATAGGAGTAAGTACACTTAAGAAGAGAAATATTAGAGGCTGAATTTGAGAAAAACAGGAAGAATGGATACACTTCTTCAATTATTGTTAAATGTATAAATATGGAGAAAAATATAAAATAATTAAAATTAAAATCAAAACGAAACATATTTGCCAAGATATTATATGATGAAATTACCCAGAAAATATTGTAATTTATAACTACTCATCGACTAATATATAAATAATTTAGAGCATACAACTTCAAGCAAAAGAATTACATTTTGTTAATTATTAAAAGGGCTTTATATGGCAAAGAGAAAATTCTTGGATTAGATAACTGAGACTGAATATGAATACAAGAAGAAAATTGAAAAAGCTTATTTTTAGCAGAGAAAATGATGGGTAATTTTTATGTATTTCTTCGAAATTTTTGAAATTTAGTTTCTTTATTCCAATCAATTATCCATGATCAAACTTATCATAATGAATAGTTTCATTAATTTATTTAGATTAAATGCGATATATGTAAATCTATAAATAATTAAAACATGGGTTGTTTTTAAGTCGGAAGAGTGAAAGACGAATACATTTAAGATTTCGATCCAACACTAGCATCTGTTCATTCCAAAAACACTAACCATATAGAAATTAAAGTTTATTAAAACGAGTCTATGCAAAATGGGGTTTTAATTAAATAGGGGAAGTAAGAGAAATTTACTCATTAAGTACTACTTCTTCTAAATCTGATAAATTGAAAAACTGAGGAGATATGATGAGCTCAGAAATAATTAAATTGGAGATGTTAACTGACTCATTAGTAATTACTGCTTCATTGGATTAAACCATGCGAGTGTGGAACATTTTTGAGAATAAATTTATGTTTGAAATTCCCCTTAGTAAACTAATTTGAAACTTGTTAATAGTTCCTGGCAAGTATTTAATCGGTATAATAGGGTATTAAGGGATAAACAAAACTATAAATTGTATGTGTGGGTCTCTATTATAAATCAATTTGATCAGAGTGATGTTCAGCTACATGGATGATATGAATTGGATTAATAGGTCATATGCCTTTGTGTACATCCTTCACAAATGAAAAGTATCTGGTATTTGTCACTTAACAAAGAGATTTAATAATTTAGGATCTTGAGACTTTCGAGATGAGTGAACTCAATTTGCTTAATGAAAACGCTATTAATTATTTAAAAGGGTGTAAAATTAATTTCAGATTGAAAAGTTGCCTCATCACGGGCAGATCAGATGTTACTATAAAAGTCATATAAATGAGATTTGATTAATACAAATTTGCAGAATTATCATAACTAAACTGTGGAAAAGAGAAGATATAGTAAGCGTGGCTGAACTTCGAAATTATATGATTGTATGTGCCACAAGATATCAGTTGTATTTCTGGATTCTCGATATTATCAAAAAGCCAATTAAAGTTTAGAACACTCACACAATGCCAATTTATATAATAGTTTCAGCTGATGATGGCTTGTTTGTTCTTAGTGTGGGAACAGATGGGAAATTAGCTGTTTGGAAAGGTAAAAACTAAAATTTAGCGTATAACTCACAAGTACAACATAATTAAACAATTACTGATATCGCAAAGATTGGTGATAAAATAGTAACAGCATCTTTAGATAAGACACTGAGAATTTATGAGATTGTATATTTGTTCAATAATCATGAATTGGTTTGATTATAACAGTATTTATGCTTAATTAATATTATATCATTATTTTATATCAAATATCATTAATTCAAAAGCTGTTATTCAATTCTTTTCTTACTGATTTTTAATTTCTAAATGACTTAATCATACTTTTAATTTTAATTATCTATTTGTAGTTAAAACACAGGATATATTATCTTTGCAAGATCTTAGCCTTTTTTCACAACACTTCTATCATCTATCAACATTTATAATAAATTGATTAACTAAAATCTAAATATAAATTAAAATTTTAGTTATCAAATATACCCTATGTTATTAGGCGCTTTGGTGGTCTATTAGAAGTCATGACCCCCACTATTTAGCTATCCTCATTTAAATTTAAAATTTCTTGAAATTACTTCATTTAGACAGATCCATGCATATTATCAATTTAACTCAATAAATAGTCTTACTTTAAGTTTTCAAGGCTTCTGATTAGATATCAACTTTTCTAAGTTCTGTTGTTTCTGAATGGACTCTTTTAAATCTCACTTTTCCTGGTTTAATCATATTCATCGTCTGAGGATGTAAGAATCTCGTGGTCTTTATACCTTAAAGTTTGCATGTCCTCTAGGTTCTTTGGTGATAGCTAAGCAACTCGATTATTATTAGGTATTAAAGTATTTTAAATATAAGTTGGCACTATTGATTGTTGATATTCTAAATCTGATCCTACATCTAATTCACTTGTTTCTCTAAGTTAACTAAGGTGCTTCTCTTGTAAATTAGTCTATTCTTTCATTAAATTGGTGTATAAATTGCTTTTAACTCTATTTATTGCATTTTTAGTTGTATTTATTAATTGTATTTTAGTCATTTATACTCCCTCTAGGACTTAAATACTTCGATAAGGAACTTTAATCTATAAAAGTTTTATAAATATTAAGATTGGAATTTAAGTTGTTTGTATGATAAGAATTTGGGCTTAATAATCCATGATTGCAATTTCTATTTCTTTTATTTTTAATTAGAGGATCTTCTTAATTGATTTACCTGAAATCGTAATACTTTGGATTTGACTATTTTTGTCCAAAATTAACTCGATCGTCATTATAAATTCTCATGCATTATATATTTTTATTGTTTTAGGTCCTTTATTTGATCTAGTGTAACCTATTTTTAAACATTTTCGGAGCTTCTTTGTGTAGACGGTTACTAGACATATCCCTGAAATTTTTGAGTTCAAACTTATGAATTCTTCTGTGCTGATTACCATACAGGTAATTAAGCAAGTGAACTTTATAAACTGAAGCTTTACTCTACAGAATTTAAGATTGATTAGATATTCATATTTTGTTTCCTAGCTATATTTTTGAGGTCTCGTTTAAAACTCACATATAACTAATCTGATTAATTCTTTTCAATTACTTCATCTCTTTCTTTGGGATGATAGCACGATTACTAAAAATATTGTGAAATTTACTTGAGTTTTACTTACTTTATCTAAAAAAGCTTTGTTTATTCACTGCTAGTAGTTTTACTAGCCAGTTACTTAAGGAAAGAAATTTGATTCGTTAAATCCGTAATTATCACATTTATAGCGAGTCCCCGTTAATTCACTGATTTAATGCCGTCCTGTGTTTTCATCAGTCCAGATCTATTTATTTGGCATATCCCGTTTCTTCTTCTCATAAATTAAATCCATTTTGATATTTATAATTAATAAATTAAAATATTAAATAATGTTAATAATTATTTTAATTTAATAAATAATCCTTAACTTGGGATAGTTATCTAATATTTACTAAATAAACTTAAGTTTAGACTTTGAGACATATCCATAGTTATTTAAGTAGCATCTCTAAATCTTTAAAGTATCAGGTGATTCGCTAAACAAAAATCTCTCTGAACAAAGCAATTCCTATTTAAGTTTAAATACTCAAGTGCTTAAAATTTACCACTTCCGAAAGAGAAATATTTTGATAAAGACGATCCAAAAAAAGTTTATCATTAAGAGCATTAGATTTTAGGTTCAATTTTTTAAAAAAATTGGTAATTTTATAAGTGATCTAGTTAAATTGTTACTGCATCAGCTAGTGAGTTTTATGAAATATCTAATTCTGATAGGTTGAATTTTAAATTGCTCTCGCCTTACTTTAAAATTTCAACCAAAAAATTAGAAAATTTAGTATTTTAATAGGTAAATTCTGAAACTTTTGCCAACTTAGGTACAGTTAGGTTTTGAGTGATTAAAGGAGAAAAAGAATTTGCTTATAGTATTCATTGCATCAAGATCTAAAAAAGTGTGTGCCATTACGAGGAAGTATAGTTTCTCTCTTTCTTAGACTTTCAAAATTTTAGGAAATCTTTCACTAAAGAAGCCAGTTTATAAGCAGCAGTTTCTCATAGTTAACTCTTTTAGTTGCTTATTTTTTACTACTATTGACTCAAGTATGTTCTCTGAATCATTAAAAAGATAAAATTTAGCGTTGTGCATATACAATTAATATACCGACTGCCAATTTGTAATTTATCGTGGGGATTCCTTCTTTTCTAGCTTTAATTTCCTTGTAAATTTGGCAATTCTTCTATAAGTAGCTTTGTAATTTTTTTTCTGAAACAGCCATCCAAATGCAAAGAATTTAGCTGAGTAAATATGTTACAAAACACCTCAACTGCAATATTAATCTGGTTAATAATAACCTTTTTCAACTTAATTCTCCTTACGTTATTTACAAATTTGATATTTTTAGTATTACTGGCGAAATGAGCAAAGAACTTATCTCAAAAGCTCTGGCAGCATTCATTAAATTTTATCTCTGTAATCATAGGGAACTTTTCTATAAATTGTATCAAAGACTCAACTGTGAAGATATTTTCGCTCTTTGCTTGTATGAAAGTAATGTATTCGGTTGAATATAGTTTGTCGTCTAACAATGGCTATATGAACTTTCTTGTCATAAATTTATTAAGAAGAGTGATGTTTTAGAATGAATATTCATTCACATAAGAAGCTTATTTCATAAGATAATTGCTTAGAACTGTGAAGTAGTTTCTCTGCTAATATTTATTAAGGAGTCAATTTAAAAAGTCATATCACCAATTGGGATCTTTCTGTAACATTTAGGTATTGATTTGTTAAAGAATATTTTTTTTAGTCTTCTTAGTTTTATATACTCAAAAAAGTTTAAATACTCTAAAATGCTTATATATATATAAGTTATGATTGAGTTGTAACTTTAACCTACTCTTATTTTACTATCTCTCCAATACTATATTTTACTGATATTTATTTATTTCTTTTGTATTTTAATAAACATATTTGAAAGTTAAGTACTCTAAAATACCATTAAGTCCTTGTTTTTGTATGAAGATGTCTTTTTTTATGTCATCACTATAATTGCAAAAATTAACCAAGCCTGAGCTGACAGAATGCTAAGTTATAGTTTCCAGTCTTCATTGTGTTAATTAATGGCTCTACTAGATAATGAATTCAATTTTATAACTTTTATCAGCTTTCTTTCCGATCGGACCACCAGCTTTTTATCCTTTTGGCCCACCTGCAGTGACTCCAGGTCCTCCAGCTGTAGTCCCTCCTTTCTCTTAATTTTCTCTTTTCTTTTCGGCAAATAACTTGATTATCTTCCTGCAAGCAGCTTCATTTACTTTTATTTTATCGCTTGACTTTAAAATGTATATCTGAAAGTCTGGATAATCTTTTGGGTTTAAAAAGCTAAACTTTTATTGAAGATAACCACTTTCAATAATCATTATAAAAACATTCTCATTGTAAACTTGACTTTTATGAGAACTGATAAAATTGTTAATTATCGTTGTGATTGGCTCTTATATTCTCTCAAATTTCCTATCTATATCTCTAATATACAACTAGTACACTATTTCTTCCTTTAAGTTAATTTCATCTTGGGATTCTATAACATTTTAGATAATCTTTACAAATGATTTAAGAGTAAATTAAGACTGTAGCAAACCTCCATTCATATCATGGGCCAAATACCTATCAATTTTCTCAGTCCAATTTTTATTATTTTTGACATGAATTGAACTTCTTCGAAATACTTAACTATTTGTGCAGGACTTTTCTTCACATATTCGTCTTTTCTTACCAACTTCATTCCTTTGAGTTGTCTATTGCGTTCTTTGGGATATTCACCATTATATCTAGAGAGAATTGTTAAAATACTAATCAAATAACTCACTGCAAAAGTTATACCAATTAGCTACATGTTCAAGTTATAGTAATAAAAGTTTATAGTGTCTTCATCCATAAGTAATGCATTTGACTTTTCCTCAATGATATTTTTGTAAATGGTATTATAGCGTTGAGTGGGGTAAACTGAATCTGCAAAGAAATGATGAACTTAAGCTAAATATAGGTCTGAAGATCTGAACTCACCAACTTGCCCGTGCTCATTTTGAAAATCAAAGATTGATATTATTACTATATCTTGAAATAGTTCCATAAGTGGTGGTATAAATTTACGTCTTAGCACTGTAACAAACAAGTCATATTTCATAGTTCTAATGTGTGCATTCCAACAATTAATCAATGATTTATATGCTGTTAAGTTGTACTTTCTTATATAGGGTTTGCTAGACATGATATAGTTCTAAGTTTTTTATCGATTCTAGATAGAGCTGAATTTTGAGCAAATTCTTGAATGCTTCTTCTATGACCTGGAATTTTACACAGATAATTTACAGGTATAAATTCAAATATTTAGACATCTATATTATCTCTCTATTCCACATGTATATATTCAGATTCATAGCCCTTCTTCCTTGCAAACAGTTTAGGCAAGAAAAATTTGAAGCCCTAAAATTCAATTGGTCTATAACCTATAGGTGCTGCTAAGATGCGTTAAGGTATTTTATTTTGATGTTTTCCTGATGTCATGTATGAGAAAAGTTTTTGCCTCTTGTGTCAAATTTCTACCTAAAAGCAAAGGAAACTCTGTGAAAACTATATATCTGTACTTTAGTAAATAATTGTGAACTTATATTGGCAATTTAATATAACAAGTTTAATTCAGAAAAATATTGACAATAGAAAGGCTATTCTTAATATAATGAAAATTGAAATTTTCTAAATTGTAAGTCTAAATGAGCAAGTTTCATCTGATGACACGCTGCTACATATTGATTATGATTTAAAATAAAAAGGATTTTTAGGTAATTTAATCGATTACACCCATAGGTAATGAATGAGTTATTATTCAAATAAATTTGTAATTGATTAAGTTTATTATAATATATAGTTAAATAAAAAGGTTTTAATTTATCTGCTTGTGTTAGTTTTTTACTATCTATTATTTGTGTAAAATTGACCCTACTAATATTAATCGAAACAATGTTCTTTTTTCTCCAAATTGTTTAAATTTAGTTTGTAATGTAAATAATTTAAACGAAAAAAGAAAGTAATATCAATAACTTCAAAATTTAATTATATTTAAGTTTTAAATTCCTATAGAGTAAAGCTTAATCTTAATTTGACTTACACTAGGACATCTCTCCTCCCATAAATCACAAATAAACCCACTCAGGGCTTGTTCTTGCTATAAATCAATCATCACTACTTTTATGTTTAATCTTTACATTGCAAGAGTCTTTGCATCTGAGGATGCTGTAAGCGCAAAATACATCTCTAGTAATTGCTAGGCAATCATTTGTTGGGTCTTCATCTGCAGTTTATCTTAGTTTCCATCTAGCTAAAATAT
>ARYC01008360.1:0-23045 GCA_000711775.1 Oxytricha trifallax
AAAGGGGCTTGGGCTTAAGAGGAAAAGCTCTGTGATCCAGAGGAAATCTCTTAATGAATTCGTAATAGCACTTGAAGAAATCTGCAACTCATACAGAGGAAATCGAGGAGGCTCACCTAGTCGGCAACTGTGCTTGTGCATGTTATCTACGCGCAACTCCCTTGCCAAAGAAGTGGGGTCCAACGACTCTGATGAGGAGACAGAGCACTAATACACTGCCCTCGCTATGGCTAGCGCTCCTCCTAAGTAGGCTACATTTCAACAAGAACCCCTTTAGGATAGCGTCGCTAGTGAGATCTGGTAGGAGTAATTAGCTGCTCCTCATATCACCCCATCTTGGTAGCCTCTTCATGGCAGGAGTCTGATTCGTCATTTGAAGGCTCTTGACCTCCCCAAGGAATGGGGTCGCAAAATGGTACTGGCCGAGTTCTATTCCTGCCAAGGCCTCAGCCTGCCCTCTATAGCCACTCTCGGGGGCACCAGTCGCTATCATGTCAGGAGGCTACTCCAGGATGCCGCTCACTCCGATGGTAAGCTGTTAACTGCAAAGCGGGGTCGAAAGAATACGCTGCTCACAGCTGAAGAAGCTGACTCAATCATTGCGCACATTGAGGAGAGCAAAGGGGTCATCACCACGAGAGGCATTTTGCAGAGCTTGCAGCAGCGGCTGGGAGTGCGCATTTCCCTCTATCGCATCAGCAGGTTCCTGAGGCACGAGTTGCACATGAGCTACCACAAGATCTCCCATCTCACTCCCAACCACAATAACTTGAAGTCCGGCTCCAGCGCCAGATCGCCGCTGCTTACTTCATTCAGGCCTCGTGCTCGGGCTTCACGATATACAACATCGACGAGACCATCATCCAGAACACTGATAATCGCAGCCATTCCTGGATCGCCAAGGGCAGCTAAAATGTTTAATCTTCGCAGAAACGCATCAGCCGCCTCTGTATAACCGCGGCTGCCTCCAATCGGGGTAGCTTCATCTTCAATGTGAGTGTGGGTTACATTATCTCCCACACCTTCTTGGTCTTCATGATGGATCTCATTTAGCATTTGGATGTGCAAGACAAAGACTGGAGGGCCCACTCCATCCTGCTAATGGATAATGCTTCCTATCATCGCAGCGCGCAACTTCGCCAGGGCGTGTGCTGTGTGCCCCGAGCGCCCAAATTCCCCCTAGATTTCGAAGGGCTACAAAATGACCTTAAGGTCGCCCCACTAGCTCAAAGTTAGCTGAAAGAGTCGACAGCAACAAAGTCTGCCATGTTTTGTAATTAAAAATATTTAATCGTTTAATAGTTTAAATTAAGGGTTTATAAATCACTTTTTAATTTCACTTTCCACCCACTTTTGCAATTCCCCTAATGGGGTTTCACTTTTTTCAGTTATTAAATTTATTAAAGTTCATTTATTAATTTATCATACTCACGATTGCTTAAAAAATTACTCTTGGGGTTTTAACTAATGGATTATCAAAATATAATTATAATCAGGATTAAGAACTATAAGTTTTAATTTATTTTTATAAAGAACAATGGAATAATATTTTAATGCTAATTAATATTATAGAATATTATAAGATTCATTTTATGGTTATCTTCCAACTCTTTGTGTAAATTAAATAATTTAATATAAAATATTTATATTTAAAAAAATTTGAATCTAGAGAAATTAAGTTTCATTTTTTTATTTAAAATTTGCAATAAGTATTATGACTTATATTTATTCAAAACTTTTGAAATTTATTTTGCTTATCTTTAAAATTATTAATCAAATTAATTTTTATTTATCACAATTATTTGGATAATTTAAGCAAAATTTATTTATTAATTTATAAATGGCAATATTATTAAGTTTATTAAGATTTTCCTTTAATTTTAAGATTTTTAATTAAAATTAATTAATAATAAATTAAAAAATACTTAAAAAATTTTGTATATTATTGATATTATATTTTAATTTGTTCATTATATTTTGATAATATAATATCAATTTATAATATATTATTTGAAAGAAAAATGAATTAATAAGCAATTTTAGACAAATACATGTGTATAATTTATAGTGTATTAAAGACCTAAATTTAATTTAATATAATAGTTTTAGAGGAAAATAATATATTTCATAATATTTAATAATTAAATAATTTAATGACAAGGTTTGATTTTTAAAGAATACTTAAAAATCTATTATATCTAATTTTTTTATTTTCTCTTAATATATTTATCAATAGAAATTAGTTAAATAAATAGATTTTAATAGATTAAATTTTTGAAGAGGTCCAAATTGATGATTTATTATGTAGTTAGTTGAACTAATAATTAATTATTAATTTTTACTATAATATTTTTTATGATGGTAATTTAAGTATTATTATATTTGTTTATATTAAAATAATTAAAAATAAATATAAAGTTTGATTAATTATCTAATATAATCAAAATAAATAATTTATTCTCTTACATTAAAAATTATATAATATATTTATTAGCATGAATATATTTAATATTCTTTTAGACTAAGCATTATAAATTTATTCATTCAAGTTCAACTAGAAAATGCAGGAAAAAAAAAATTGATAAAACACCAGTACATGATTGAGACATCAGACACATAAATAAGAGGCAACTAATCTATCTCACAATTATATTTTTGAATTTTGTAATATCTTATAAAAGTTAAATGCTGATACTTTTAAAACTTATGTATGAAACATTACCATAGCTATTATATAGGGTGATTTTATTAAATTTGAAATTTTACTTGCATTTTGTATAAGAAAGTATCATATTGAAAATACCTTTGGAAAATGTGTTATTATATAATATTTAAATAGTTTAACAATCATGTTACTTAACATTTTAGCATCATTTTTTAACTAATTTTAATAATTTCCACTTTAATTAATTTAGAAAATTTCTTTTACAATTCTGCACTTTTAAATTACAGCTCAACAATTTTATAATTGTATTCTAAATAAATTGTCATTGTTACTTGCAACATTGTTTTATTTATTCACATTAATGATTAATAAACATCCTTTAATTAAAGATTCAAATAAAATAAATAAAAATAAATCTTTATTATAATTATAATTCCTGGACAAACCTTGTTCAAGAATATTCCCTCTTTTTCCATTATTTTACCTCTTGCATTTTATTTTCATTTATCATTATTTATATTAATTAATATTTTCAGTATCTCTTCATTTTTTTAATAAAAATAATATCGTCCAAAATTTTAATGCAATTTATTTAGACAAAATGCTTTTTGAGTTCAGCAACTATGAAACTAAGATAAGAGATTTATTATAAATGAAGGAGGCTATTTATTAATACAAGAAAGCTGCATTGTTGTTAGATAATGTCTAATAATATAATAATAGATCAACAGAATCATGTAAAAAATCATTAAGAAATTAAGCTTATAATTCATATATTATTTAAAATTATTATTTTTAGTTAATAATATTATTAGTTATAATTTTTATATTTAATTTATTGAATAATTAACTTATAAAAAAATAATATTAGCTTACATAACTTTTTTATGTATTTCTCGAGGGATCTTACCAAGAATATAATTTTAATTATAGAATTTAATTTTTTATTATTATTAGAAAATTATAAATAAATATTGGAGATATAAATGACATTAAATATCATTACGAAGATATCAAATATGAATGTCAATAATTAAAATAGTTATTGATAAATTAATAATAATATTATTAAAACAATACATTTAATGTTTTTTAATTGCATATCAATTAATTAATTTGTAGTAAAATTGATTATTAATTTGATTTGAGGCATTATTATGTTTCTAAATAATAATTTTAGTATTTAATTAAAATTTTATCTAATTTAAGATAATATAAATATAAATCAAATTTATCCTGATTAATTTCAAATAAGAATTATAAAGTGTATTATAATTAAATACTTATTATCATTTAAACTCTTTAATTTTATTTAATTCTCAACACTTTCAGGCTATATAAATAATTAGAATTAATAAACAAACATATATTTTAATTGAAATACATATTTTTCTAAAATTTATTTAAAAAAAAATAAAAATCCTAAATTAATTTAAGAAATATTCATTTTTTTAGTTTAAATTATTTTATATCAAATTTATAGCATTAACATTTGAGAAAATGGAATTTTCAGGAAATTATTATAAATTATAAAATACTAAAACTTAACAATTCCCATAATTATAATAATAACTAACTCTTATAATGTTACTTATCCATTAGATAATTTTTTAAACTAATATTCAACAAATTTATTTGAAGAGCAAATTATTGAGAATTTTCGATAAGCTTAATTGAAAAAATCAATGACTAAAATCTCAAATTTCTCAAAAGTTATGATTGTTTTTAGAATTAATAATTTTTTAAAACATCACAACAGTCAAGTCATTTTAAATGATGAACTATTTAATTATCAAAATAAATATTTCATTAAGATATAATAAACTTAAATTTAGAGTGAATAATTTGAGGAAAAGGACAATAAAATAATTCAAGTAGTACAATCAAACCAAATAATTCATTTATTACAAAATAGGATTAAAATCTAAATTTAAGAATTAGACAATCAGCAAGAAATAATAATTAATCAATAATTTAAATACTTATTATTACTTCAATTCATATAATATTTGTTTAAATTAAAGTTATTAAAACATTGTGAAATAATATAGAAATAATTATTCAGAAATATACAATGTTATAACCTTTTATAATTATTTCTTTATTTATTTATGAAAGATTAATTGTAGAATAATTTATTCATACTCTCTCAGTAATTTACTTTTGATAATTATGTTTCGTTTTCTTATTTATATAAATAGATAATAAAAAATATGAAAAAATTATCATAATTAAATGATTCAAAATTATTTTGCTTGTCAATAAAATATTTCAATCAAACTAATTTTTGTAATTTATCACAATAATTAAATAAATTACTCAACAGTAATAATTTAAAATAAATGCTAATGTTTTATATTTTTGAAGAATTTGACCCTGAATTGTTAGAGTTGATTTTAATAAAATTATGTTTATAATAACTATACAAATATTAAAATTCAAGGTATTTAAAAATTTTGATTAAAAGCAAAAATCTAAAACTCTTGTATATTAATATAAGTTAAATGGCACAACTAATCATTTATTATATATTAAATATTTTATAATTCAATTTTTATTTTAAAATAGTTTACAATCAAATAATAAAAAATTTAATTCATTTTTTATAGAAAAATGAATTAATAAAATAATTAATTTTTTTTATATTTATATAAATTAGATGATAAACATAATTATAATATATTGAATAATTTTAAGTAAAAATTAGATATTTTAATATTTACTAAATATATTAAAGTTTAAATTTAATATAAATGTGATATAAATTTTTGAATTCTAATCTGCTTTATACTTTCAGCAAGGTAAATTAATCATCAGGAAATAGTTTAATGAAGATATTAATTTAGACTAGATGCTTCATCCAGTTTAAAGTTTCATGTAAAAATCATTAATTATTTAATATTGTTCTAAATAATTAATTAAATAAATGAAATAGTACGAATGAGGTAAATAGGAATTTAGAATTATACACGATGAGTGAAACTAAAAAACAATTTATGAATAATTATAATCTGAAGATGCTTTATCTCGTAATTTTCCAAATTTAATTCTTATCTCTGTTTCTGCATCAAGAGTCTATACTTTGTCTCTTTTGCATCTTCATCTTCTACATTTTTCTATATCTAAACTTTTCCATCAATTTCACCCATTTTTCTTCGTTCTAAGGTTGGAGGGATTATGTTGGGCCAATCTTATTGATTGTGGTTTTGGTCTAAAAACTCATTATATAGCTTTAAAGTTCGTTCAAGTTCTTGTTGTTACTTCAATTCAAAATATTTCTCATATCTTTCTTTTTAATGCTCCGCATTTATCGCCATTGCTTCACCTTTACCATTACTTTCCTTTTATTTAATTATAAATTATATGACCAATCACCATATCCACTTGTTTTCATATCAAATAAATTATTTATTTTAGGTCTTCTTCCCCGATGCTTATCAGAATTTCCTAGTCTCTAATTTATTATAGCCAACTTTTAAATTGAAGTAAATTTAATTTATCTTTTCTTTTCGACCTTGTACTACTTATTAATTTTATATAATTACTTTAATTATTATCTCAAAGATAGACATAGTAAATAAGTAAATATAAATATTTATAAAGGAGCTATATATATTTAATTTGTAATAAAAATTATTGTTTAATCTTTAATAAAATAGAAGAGTAATTTATTATAAATTTAATTAAAATTTTAAAAAGATTTAAAATTAATATATTTTAATGTTTTATTTTTAAATTATAAATAAATTCAAATTTTATAAAAATTAATTTTCATTATTTAAGTTTAGATTTTTTATATACATTTAATTTTTTAATTATATTAATTTGCTTGTAATATTGTAGGAATTTACTTGATTTGTGAAATAAATTTAAAATTAATTAAATTAAAATAATATAAAATTCGTGGCGGTTAACTTTCTGGAAACCGGATAAAATGGTACTTGTTCGATAGAGAATTCAAAATTAGCTGGACTTTAATACTGGCGGTACCCCTCTATTGCATCCCAGAAGCGAGTTAACGAGACTTAAATTTTTGGTTATTTGCTTAGATTATTTTATTGCCAAAATTAAATTCGAGATATCTCGCTTCTACAATGCGATAGAGTGGTACCGTCAGTATTAAAGTCCAGTTAATTTTGAATTCTCTATCGAGCAAGTACCATTTATCCATTTTTCCAGAAAGTTAACCGCCACGAATATCATTTTATTTTAAATTAATTAGTTATAAATTTATTTTACAAATCAAATTTATTTATACAATATTAAAATAAACCGTCTAATTGGAGTTTTAAATTTCCAATTTTTTTATATATTATTTGAATAACTTAATATAAAAAAATTATATAATAACGTCTCAAGAGTAAAATGGCTTAGAGTTTTCAAATTTAGAAGTAAAAACAAATAATGGGTTTTATAAAATACAATAATTTCAATAAAATAAATTACTAAAGATTGTCAAATTATTGTTTTTTTTTAATTTGATTTTCATAAATACTAAAAAATATTTAATATTTTCATAAATATTAAATTTCAAAAATTTATATGCATTATTTAAGCATTACATTTATTAATTATGCCTATTACAAAACTGAATGCCCTATTATTTTCTCTTAGCAATATAAGATCTTGGATTATTATTAATCTATAAATATAATTTATAGATTAAAAAATTTTTCTTTAATTCACTTTTAAAATTGTTTTCTGTGAGTTAAAAAAAGCAACACTCCAGACACCTTTAAAATAAAAAAAAAATATATTTTTTTATATTTGTTAAATTTGTATAAAAAACATGGGGGGGGGGGAAAGTTTCCTGCACTGGTTTATGATAAAAAAAAAATTTTAGGAAAGTTTCCTGCACTTTTTTGAAATTTGTTAATTTTTTTAATTTTTAATTTTTGTATTTAAATTAATCTTTATAATAACTATCAACAAACTTCAGGACTAATTTCATTGTTATAGTACTTTAATTTATTAATCAATAGTCAATATCTATCATCAGATTCCAAAAACTTTCACATTTTTCAACTGATATTTGAAGGTTCTGTATCCTTTCTTTACTATAATAATCCAAATATTGTATCCATTTGTTAGTGTAATTCTGATTCAATTTATCTTGTTCTTACCATGCAAATATAATCTTAGACTTTATTTTCTTGAGCTACTTCAATGCTAAACAATGTGCTCTTAATATTAAATGAGTCATAAAAATATTAAATTAGTTTATTTATGTAAAATTTATTAAATTTAACATAAATAAAAAAACAGTGCAGTAAACTTCCTCGAGTGCAGGAAACTTTCCCCCCCCCCCAAAAACATTTTTCTTTTCTAATTTGTTCTTAATAAGTTCGATTCACAAAGTTGAACCGATTTATTAACATAAATAAAATAGCTACTATTAATATTTTAATGAGATTATATACATTTAATTGAATATTATAAATAAAATTAATTTTATTTAGTTAATTTCATCAATATGAATTATTTTATTTCATCTCAGAGGTGGCACAGACTTCTCAACATAAATTTATTGTATAAATAAACTTAAATATAGAAGAATTAACCTAACCTTAATATATTTAATAATTTATTAATAAACTAAATTATAATAATTTATTTGGTAACTAATTTTTATTGAAATTTTATTAAAATCACTTTATATAATTTATTAAAATATCTTCGGAGGATTATTATTAAGCACATAGAATAATTCCTAAGACTATTTTAGCTCAAGGATTAATGAAATGCATAAAATTATTATAATTTTACCATTATAATTTCAATAACTATTATATTTAAAAATAATAATTTTTATTTAGTAAATTTTTATTTATAATATTGGTAAATATAAAAAAAATTGGAAATTGTAGAATTTCAATCTGAAATAACTGTGATGTGTTTAGTAATCTTAAATTAATTTCAATTAAATGTGTGATTAAACATAAATAAAGACAGAATGAATTAATAAAGTTTGAAATGCTTTTGTCATTTTTAGTTTTCACATTATTAATTAATTAATTTTATTCTAAATCTTTTTTTTATTTAAGCGAAGATGATCAAACAGAAATTTATTCTAGATTTTTTAGAGAAATGTCCAGCTTAAGTATTTTTGTAATAATTTCACATAATTATAGCATGGGAGTTTTAAATTTACAAACTTGAAATATATTAATAAGCTTCATTTGTGCTTTTTAAATGATTAATTATAGTGAACTTAGGGTTTTTAAGATGAAAATTATGGAAAAATAAGTATTTACCAGGATTTGATTAGTTATATATATGCTGGATAACTTTGCTGATAATAATCTTTAAAGAATTATTTTAATCCATTTTGCTATAATAAAGAAAATTAAATAATAATTTTTTATTTATAAATTTGAATATTTATTTATTTAGAAATTTATATCGTATGAAACAATTTCAATAAATTTTTAATTAATTATATTTTTTTACACATATGATTATGGTAATATTGTAATATCAATTAGATAAATAAAATAAAAGACATTTTAAAATACCTTAATACTGCCTTTCAGTTTAAGGAAAATACTTTTTATTTCAATATTTATTTTATTTTAATAAAAAAATAATTTTTTGAGTGAATAAGGAAATTATATATTAAAAAGGAATAATTAATTAAAAAAATAAATCAAAAGGGTTTTGTAGTTTGATCTTTAAAATAAAAATAGGTATTATGACAAAGATTCGAACTCTTTTAATTAAAAATTAAAATCTCTAATAGTCCCAACTGAATAAAGTCTAATTTGAATGTTTTAATAACTTTTATTAATTTAAATAGCCTTAAAACTAATTTATTTACACTCTTAAATTATATTAGTTACTAGAGACTTGAATATAGGCTTTAGAAGAAAAGCATTAAAACTTTGAAGAATTCCCAATAGGAAAAGCTCTAAATAGCAAAAGAAATATTCACATTATTCAAGAAATATCCATTTTAAATAGAATTCGAAAATTTTGGATTAACTGATAAATACACAAAAAGCCTCATTTAGAGACTGCAATAATTAGGATACAGCTATGTAATAGAAGTTATCAGATAAAGATAAATATCAGGTTATGAGAAAATGGTTTTGAAGTTAAAGAGAAATTAATACTAAAACAATAAAGTTAAGCAATTAACTGAAAGAATAAAATTATTAAATTTAAATGAGTAAATTTTATTTATAAATCACCTTATCTACATTCATATTATTCTTTTATTAATTAATTAATTATATTATTTATTTAATATATAAATCTCATGAAAAAACCCATAGCCCTAATAATGTAGCCAGTAAACATATATATAATAATATTTATTATTTATTTATTTAAATTAAATAGTCTATTAATTTTAATTTAAAATTATAGGGATTGTTCATAGCATCAGAGTCTTTGAATATTTATTAAGACATACTTATAATTTTATATAAGTTGCGTTTTTAAATACTCATTTATTTTAATTAAATAGAGTTAACAGCAATAAAGCTATAAATAGTTAAATAAAATACTAAAGCTTTATAATATTTAATGAAAAATGAAGGATCATTATTTAATATTAATGTTTCTCATATTTAATAATATTATAATTAAATACTTTCTTTTTACATTTATTTAAAATTATTATAATTGATGCTATTGATATATATGTCATTTAATTTTCAGCCAATTTATATATTATTTTTCAGAGAACCATTAAAATTATAAATTATTCCTATTGATATTAATATATAAAACTAATTCATATGTAACTATAAATATATTATTATAAATAATTTAAGAAGAACATTGTGCAGTACTTGATAATAAAATATTCGTAAAATTAAATTTTATAAAACTTTTTTTAAAAAATGAGAGCATTAGTATTGTAATTCTTAAACAGTAAGAGTTTTATGGATATTGACGAACTAAATTAAAAATAACACAC
Organism: Oxytricha trifallax; assembly: GCA_000711775.1. Taxonomy (NCBI): domain Eukaryota; phylum Ciliophora; class Spirotrichea; order Sporadotrichida; family Oxytrichidae; genus Oxytricha; species Oxytricha trifallax. The sequence continues at coordinate 10,590 of ARYC01008360.1, forward strand.
TTTGGATAAAAAATCCACCAAGAATATGACTATTAGGATTTATTTACTTTTCATCATGAAGTTAATATGTGATTAATTTCTAAAAAATTTCTTAATCGAATATTCTTAAATTATATGTTCAAAGAAATAATTATTGATAGAGTTGTTATATTAAATACTTCATATTAAATACAGGTATCTAGAACGATTCACTACAAATAAAAAAATTAAAAATGCGAATAAGAAATGATATGATAAATCATATTTGTAATCTTAAAAAATTAATGAAAAAAGTATTGATAAAATTCAATATTTTATCTTTTAAAATTTCCAATTATTTTATTTTTTGTATGTTTATATTTATTGGTAAAGATTATTAATATAATTAAAAATTAAAAACTTTAATAATATAATAAATATGATGCTTAAACTAATGACTTTTTTTCTTCTATTAAAAACTTATTTGTATATTTATGGAATATTCCAGAACAGAATTTAATACTGTAGATAAAATATTATTCTTTCTAAAAATGATAATTTAAAGACTTTCATTAAATAATAAAAAAAAGAATTTATGACGAGGTAATGGGTAAAGAAATTCATAAATTTAATACCCTATTCATATTAGAATTTAATTTATAAATTAATTTCATATTAATTAATTACTATTTCAAATAATTTCCTTATTTAATAAAACACCATATATATAGTAATTTTCAAAAGTTAAAAATGAAATCAATGTCTTAGGACTCTTAAATGCCAAAATATTTTGATAAATTCAAGTCTTCTTTCTCTGTTTATTATAATGGTTTTAACATTGTATTTAAAGATTTAAAAGTTTTGATAAAATTTAATAATCAATCTCAAAAATCTCATAATAATAAATAAACTATCAGTCAATTTCTTATAAAATTATTTTTAATTGTATTTATTTAATAAGAATAGTTAATAAATGATATAAATAAATATATTATTATTAAAATTATAATAAAAAGAAATCACATTCACTATCCTTAATTACAAATAAGGAAATATAATTTCATTGCGAATTTCATATACCTAATTTACTAAAAACTACTATTTTTATTATATAAAATTTAAAAGACTTAATCCTAAATTAATTATAGTGATTCAACATATTATTTATATTCAATTTTAAATTTTCTACATCTATAAAATTTTTTTTTATCTGTATGTGGTAACTAATCTTTTACCTCATTTTTCTTTTAGTTTGCAATACAATCTTAATTTATCCTCCTTTGGTTCCTTCACACTGTCATTTCTAAACTCTTTCTGCTAAAAATATTTTGACTAAAAATTTAAAGTTAACAGTTTTATTATTTAATATCTTTAATTAATTTAAATAAAACAAAAATTATATATAATTATTACTTATATTAATAATAATTAATAATTATGCCCCATCTGAGTCATATATAATAAATGTTTGAATTTATTTCTATATTAATTTAAATTAATAAATTTATACAATATTAATTAATTAATTATAATTCATTTTTAATTCATCTCTAGCCATTCTTTATAATTTTTTAATAAATTAAAATTTAATAAGTAGTAAATAATTCAGGTGATTTGATTAATTAGATGATATGGACTAGTAAATAATTTATTAGTAGAAATGGAGTTTTTAAGCAAGTTAAGCATGACAATTACGTTGAAGATTTTCCCCACTTTTACTTGGAAAAGTTCTTGGAGTTGATACAATGAGTTTAACAGAATCGATATTTAAGTAAGTACCTACTCATTCTACTGTTTATAGTGGACCATTCACTGAAGATTCTGATTAGTGACCAGGTATGCGTGTGTAGTTATCAAAGCTGGAGGCAAGAGATCCTTTGCCGGTGACAACTGTTGGCTGGTGGTGGGGTTCAAACTAAGCTCCTGCATTTGCATGGCGAGATAGCCACACCCTCGCTGCCTGGTAACTGATATATTTCAATACATTCAAAAACAAAAATTAATTATTTCTAAATTAGTTAAATATTAATAATTTCCTATAATTCATAATTAATATATTTTACTAAGAATTTTTTTTAACCAACGATATTATTAACTTTTAATATTATAATTAAAAATAACTTTTATATTATAAATTTATACTTTAATTATAAATAAGGGATCCCTGAAGAAGTGACCAGCCTTCATCTAGAGGCTCAAATGAATCAAGTAAATTTACTATTAAGCGAGTATAATTAAAATGGGGAGACTGTTAAAATAAAATCAAAAAAGAGATCAAATTAAATTATGATCATCTCAGTACACAAGAGTAGAGATCAAACAGTCACTATTTTGAATAAAGTTTGAATATATCCTTACTTAAATTTAATTAACTAATCAACTAACTAAAAATGGAATTTTTCTTTTTTTATCAACTTTTCTGATTTTTTCTATTTCTTGTTCATCGATCAAGTAGATGCTGTAGTGATCTTTAGAATTTTTCATAATTTTCATAGATATCTTCAGGGTATCTTCAGGGATATCTTCCTCAAAAAAATTAAAGTGTGGAGAGTGTGGAGAGTATGGTGAGTGTGGAGGCCAGCATCACCAACAATAGTATAAATATCTCTAATAATCTCAAAATCAAGCATTATTATGAGTCTGGGATTTTTCTACAACATCTTGTTTTTCTAAAATTCTTAGATGTGATAACTAATGTTGAAGATGGTGAAGGAGATGATGTTGATGAAAACAAAGAAAAAATGAGTGATCTAAAATTTTGAAATTCTCTAGAATTTCAACCAGACTCATAATAATGCTTGATTTTGAGATTATTAGAGATATTTATACTATTGTTGGTGATGCTGGTACACACTCCACACTCTCCACACTCTCCACACTCTCCACACTTTAAATTTTTTTGAGGAAGATATCCTGAAGATACCCTGAAGATACCCTGAAGATATCTATGAAAATTATGAAAAATTCTTAAGATCACTACAGCATCTACTTGATCGATGAACAAGAAATAGAAAAAATCAGAAAAGTTGATAAAAAAAGAAAAATTCCATTTTTAGTTAGTTGAATAGTTAATTAAATTTAAGTAAGGATATATTCAAACTTTATTCAAAATAGTGACTGTTTGATCTCTACTCTTGTGTACTGAGATGATCATAATTTAATTTGATCTCTTTTTTGATTTTATTTTAACAGTCTCCCCATTTTTATTATACTCGCTTAATAATATTTCCATAAGTAAACCAATTATAGATAAAAATAATTAATAGAAGTTCAATCATTTTTGTTGAATATAAATATTAAAAATTGCAAATATTTTTAAATAACATATACTCCAATATAATATATATTTGAGTACACAAAGTTTTCTCAAATAAAATTCACATCCTTGAGAGTATATATATACATGGTTATTTTTTATTGCTCAACAATACAAATTAATATTTAGTATTGTTGAGCAATTTAACATAAATGTGAAAAGGTTTTTGCATAATTAGTAATTTTTATCTAGAAATAATTCAGCTATAATATTTGAATTTAAAATATAAAAGTTTATAGCAATAAAATTATTTCATTTAAGAAATAATCTATTAAGAAATGTTTTAGAGTAAAGCAGTGATAATAGTACAATAAATTTATTTTTAATTGAAACAATTGTGTATAAATTTATTAGAAAAATAAAACAAAAGCTATATAAGTACCTTGAGCGAAGAGTGATAAAGCAATACTTAATACTATCATTGCTATGTTATTTGTTTTTTAATGAAATTTAAAATTTATGTCGACTAAATTTTGATTTAATTATTATGAAATAAGTTTTCAAAATTTTAGATTGACATTAAAGCATTATTAAATATTTTTATAATTAAATTATATTAATATATTTTAGATTTTTATTTAATCAGGAAAGTTATTGAAAATGAAATAGTTCAGTTAAATATACAATTACTCATTAATTTTGGACTTATCCTTATTTGTTTAATTTCTAAGTCGTTTGTAATTTTTAATGGCTATTGTTTTATAGTGTTCATATTTATATCTAAATGTTTATTAATTGAAATGTTTAATTTTGATTTTTTTATAAGTTTTGATTACATCTGTTCTTTTTGACTAGTTTATTGATGATGAATCTTTAGAGAAGGGAGATATACCCACTCTGAATATGAGCCTTTATTGAATTGTAAAATTGTTAGCTCCTTATCGTCTGGTGATTTAGTTTGATCTTAAATTTTCCCAATTGTGTTAAAAAAAAGAGTCATTACATAACTTTTATTATTGTGTTACTATAGTCAAGTAATCTCGATTTATCTGCCATCATTTCGTCATTAAAGATCTCTTCCTCTTCTTGATTTTCTTCTATTTTAGAAGTTGTGTGGGAACAGCTCATAAGCCATGGTTTTTAACTTAATCTATTCCTAAACATAGTGGCTATATTAACTTGTTTTACCGTGGCCTAGTATAGCTTCAATGTAATGAATAATTTCTCTGGCTGGCATTTGGACTCACAGAGTACTGCAAAAAGCCTTGTTAGTCGTTAATTCTAAATGTAGAGTGATAGGGGACGTAAGGTATGCTATTATTCAATCAGAAAAGGCAAAAAGATCACAGCCGACATCTGCTGAGCAGAGGAGGAGCGGCTCTTCTTGATTTTGTACGCTTTTAATCTTCCATAAGCTTTCTTAGAGGGACAACGAGAGGGAAATAAAATTCAATTAGTTTTAAAGTTATAATAATAAACACTCAATAACAGGTAGCTTTTTAATCTATACTACCCCGTTGTAGTAGTAGTAGTAATAGTATACTTAAACTAAAATACAACCTGGACTTAATTATAATAATTATTTTATTTAATAAGAATAAATTATAATTTTGAGGATCACCTTTACATATCATATATTAATCTTTTAGTATTATTCTTATAAAATGAATATTAATTAAAATATTTAATAAAAAGTTATTAATTATAAAAATAAAAAAATTATATTTCAAAACTATATTTATTCAATGTTTATAAAAATAAAATGAATTAATAAATATGTTCTTTCATAAATTAAAATAATATACATTAAAATAAATTGAAAATTTATTATTTGCATATATTTTTTATATTTCAATGAAATTGTTTATTCTATTATTTTATTTATTAATAAATAAATCATTAACTCTTAATCCTGTTAAATTTCTTTTTTACCTTGTCATCATCTTATCCGTCTTTTATCTACTTAAAATCTTTTTTATTTCTATGCTTGTATCTATTTTTATACTTCTCATATAATACCTTGAATAACTGCAAAAATAAATTTAGAAAAAATTAAATTAATTTATTTTTATATAATTAACTTATGATTTATATAATTATAAATAATAGAACATATAATTATTCTAATATATGATTAAAAGTAAATAATGTAAATATAATAAAATAATATTTAAATATTATTTATTAAATTTTTTATGCTTTTGTTTGATCAAGTTTTCTTGAAATCTTATAAACATATAATTCATATATCAATTAAATAAATATATAAGTTTTTATTCTTTAATATTTCCAATCCTTATAATATTTTTAATTTTTAAGAATATAATTTTGATTTTATTTAAATAAATAAAATCTTTATTTTTATTTATCATCAATTTTTTTATCAATAAATCTAATTATTAAAATCCCAAGAGTTTTTTTATTGAGCAACTCTATCTATAATTTATGAAATAGAAATAAGTAAGATAAATTTTGAAAGTTAGATGCTTACGGATATTAAAAAAAATTAATTATAATCGGACTTAATACTCATTTTAATATTGAAATATTTTAGCATTCTCAGTAATTTTTGATTTTTTTAAATTCTCACTTTGTTGTTTTATCGCACATATACATTATTAATTGTACAGTTCAATTATTATTATGAACAACTTAAATTTCATTTTTATAGTCTTTTAATCATACTTCATTTAAAATCGTTTTTTATGTCAACTCGAAGAGTTCAATAGTGGATTTATTTTTAGTTAATGAATATTACTTCTATAATTCAGAGATTTTTTTAATGAAAAATGTTTAAAATAAGAAATTGATAAAAAAAAATAATGAATTATATACCTAGAAGGCAAATCAGACTTAAAAATTGCGATATGTACTAATTAACTATAAAGTAATAAATCGAAACTGTTATGTAAAGTTCAAAGGTTACATTCAAATAATGTTTAAATTTTTCAAGCAACTATTCAATTAAAAATCTTTAAAACTTTATGTTGAAGAATTGAATTTTAATTGGACTTATATAAACTACTTTATAAAAATGATTTTGTTATTTATTAAAAATTATGAAAACGTTCTTTGTATGACAAGTTAAATTCTTTTTTCAAAATTAATTAAGATATATAATTTGTTATTTAAACTTTTTAATATTAAAATTTAATAAAAAAATTTAATTAGTTTAAAATACTTTTCCCAAATGCGAGTTACTGTTTGCTCAAATTTACCCTAAAGATATAGTAATATAAAAATTTACTTGTAACTATTATATATGAAGTTTATTAAAACTTGTTTTTTATTTGCTCCTCCTGTAAAGTTTTTATGCAGTTACGTTACAATAGTAATTTTTCTATGATATCAGCACTCTTAACATTTTATTCTTACAATATTCTGTATTTTTTTTTATATCTTTATGAATTAATTCTATCACAATATTTAACTAAAATAATTTACAGTTCATAAATTTATTTATGAAATAATATAATATTGAATTTTACTTTAAAATAAATATATCAAATAATATATTTAATTTTGTTATCGAATTTAATTTGTTATAAGTTGTTTACAATTATATATTTAAATAATTTTAATTGAAAAATTTATTTTAATTTAATGTAATTGTCATTTTCAATATTATTGTTTTGGAATTTTATATCTTATAGAAATGAATTAAATAATTGAAAACTTATAAATTAATTTATATTAAAATAATCATTAATTGATATTTAATGAATTACAATCTTACAAACTCTACTATATTGGAGTATTATATTGATATTTATTATTCTTCTCAAATGATTCCTATGTAAGATTACCTCTGCTAAGAAGAAAAATTTAATAATGCTTAAATTCTAAAGAAAATTTACATTTATATATAATTCAAAATGCTATATTTTATTTATCGTCTACTGATAATTGATTAATATTAAAGTGAAATCATAATAATATTGTAGGAATACATTTGATTTGGGAAAAATTAAATTAATCAAAATTAATAAATATTAAATTCGTGGCAGTTAACTTTCTGGAAACCCTGACAATATGGTACTCGTTCGATAAAGAATTCAAAATCAGCAGGACTTTACTAATGGCGGTACCCCTCTATCGCATCCATGAAGCAAGATAAATCGACTTTAATTTTGCATTAAAATCAACTAAACAAATCACCAAAAATTAAAATCGAGTTATCTCGCTCCAGGGATGCGATAGAGGGGTACCGCCAATAGTAAAATCCAGCTAATTTTAAATTCTCTATCGAAAAAGTACCATAATGCCAGGGTTTCCAGAAAGATAACTGCCACGAATTTAATTTTATTAATTTTAATTCATTTAATTTTTCCCAAATCAAATGTATTCCTACAATAATTGAGTTTTATTATACCTTAATAATTTATTATCTTTTAAGCTTTTAAGTATATTTTAGAATTACTAGGACATTATAAAAAATTATATATCATTAATCTTTAGAAACCTCGAATTTAAATTATATCTCAGATTTTAAGATAATGACATGAATACTGCTAAAGTAAAAATTATTAAGTCCAAAAAGATTGACTTCTTTTATGTTTTTTAGTGACATATGTTACCATGCGGATATATCAATCTTTTATTTTAATAAATTGAATTATTTTTATTCTTCTATAATCATTACATTTGCTTCTTATATAGAATATTTTCAAAATCTATTTATAATTTATGGTTTTAAGTAAAATTATATAAAATTTATGTTGTTGTAGATTATCATTAGTTTAGTAATTCCCTTATATGGTAGATGATCTGCTTGAAATTTTCCTTCATTTTTTCAACTTCCCCTCTTAATACTTTCTATTACTCAGTCAAATTAAACCATATTGCCGAATAAATCTGATGCAGCAATGTAATATTGCTTTGTTTCTGAATTGTAAAAGTATAATCCTTGAAGCGTCAGTTTACCCCATTATATAATGTAATATAAATGCATCGTCATTCTCTTGCTTGTTTTATTAATATTTTATATTAAGTTTCTATTTATAAAATCACCTAAAATATTATATATTTTTTAATAAATTTAAAATTAATTTATTTATAATCTATTATATAGCTTAAAATTGCCTTCAGTTATTATATTAATTAGGTTATAATTTGAATGTATGCATAAATATAATAAATAATATTTTAACATTAAATTTTAATTTTTTAATAAAAAAGGAAAATAGAATAATATCTTGTACTTAAAAAATAATTCCAAAATAAAATCAATTTATAAATTAATATTTTTTTTTTTAAATATCAAAATTAATTAAATAAAAAGATTTATCAATATAAATTATAATTTATAAAAAGTTTTAAATATTTCTACCTGCTTAGTTTTTTCTTACCTATTCTTATTTAAAAATATAACTAAAAAATAAAAAATATTATTGATAATAATTATTATATTTGATATAATTATGATCCAGAAAAATGAATTGACAAAACATCTCCTAGTGGCTTCATTTGTTGGATTAATATTTCTAAATTAAGTTTTTATTTGTATTTACTTATTTTTTAATTCATACAAAAACCACACAAACCATACATAAATGTGGCATCTATTATTATTTGGTATTATTCACTAGATTGAGGTTTTTCAATAATTGATATTTCTAATCGATTAATCTATCTATTATAGTAGTCTTAAGTATGGAAGATGAAGCATCTAAAAAATCTTTATGTTTAATACAAATATTATCAAAGTGAATCAGAAAAGGTGAAGCTAGAATTTGACTAAAGATATTGTATTATAATTTAAATAGCATTCAATTATTGATAATAAATTATAATTGATATTTCTAAAAATAACTAATATTATTTACGCTAATTATGTTTATAGAATTAAATTAATACATTAATTTATAAATTAAATTGCACATTAGCAATTTAAATAAATATTATTTCAGATGTTTTGCTATTGTTTATAAAACCCCATAGATCAATTAAGACATGAGAATTGGGTAAAGAACAATTAAATTAAGAATTAATTATTATTGGCGTATAATTATAATGTTTAGGCTAATTATTAAAACTATTGGCTCGATTAATTTTCCTTATTAAATAATCCAATCAGGGTGTGCAAATTTGATTTTAGCCTAATATTTATATTATCAGCCAATTATAATTAATTTTCAATCTAATGGTTCTAAACTCCAATCCTCGCTTCTTAATTGATCTATGGGGTTTTATGATTCTTATCATAAAAATATCAATTTTATAATATTAATCTTTGAATATATTTTAAAATTAATTTATAATAAATATTAATTAATAAATTATGCATTGTGTTTTTGGGATAGAGAGCTCTAAGACATAATTAAATATCTTAGTCTTTTAAAATAGAAAAAATAATCTGATTAAGAATTAAATTTAATTAATGAATCATTATAAGTTTAACATTACATAAAAAAATACTAGCATCTAAATGGTGATTTTATTAAATTTTTATAATAATAAGATTAGTAATTTTGAAGATTTTATTAACACTTATAAAATTTATTCCTTATCTATTTCACAATTTTATTTTTGATTTTTTATATTATTTAATTTTTCCTCCAAATCCTCAAATTGTTCTTATATTAATTTTATATAAATACATTTTTATATTCTTTTTATATAAAAAATTAAATATTTAAAAAGCTATTTTTTTGATTATAATTATTTTATTATATTTTTTTAAATTAAAATAATCATTAAAAATTTTTTACATCAAGTAAGATTAATTTAAATTTTGGAAAAATCATAAAATTATAATTATTAAGAATTATAAAATAAGCGCTTTTATGACTAATAAAAATTCATTATATTATAAATGCTAATCCATTGAAATGTTCAGCTAATGAGTTTCTTAAAAATAAAGAATAATCGGATCTTATTTTTCTGTATTATTTTAATTGAGATAATTCACAAAATAATGCATATTCAAACAAAAATTGAATAAATAATCATATCTTTAAATAAAAATATGAAGAAAGAAGGAATATCACAAGTTTAATTTAAGCAAAAAATAAGTTATTAAATCACGGATAAATGTAATCCAAAATGTTTATACTACTAGGGAGGTTAATCAAAACCCCAAAACCCTTTCAGTAGTTTGATTGAGTTTTTGATTGATAAAAGTATACTATTAGTGCATGTTTTAATAGGGTATATGTAGGAGTTTAATGTTTAAATATTAGTATTTTAAGTCAGTATCACTAGCGAGTTTTTAAAATATTTCACACAAACATAAGCTTAGAGTCATGTGGCAGTTCTCTGAATTTTATCTTTCTAAGTTGATGTTTGATTGTTTCTATTGTCAATTAAATCTCTTAGCTTGGCTTGATAATAGTAGAGTATGTAAGTTCTCTAAGACCTCCATTGATTTTATTTTTATCGAGATATTGTTTGATTCTCTGCTTAAAATCTCTCTCACCATTGCAGCTAAAGTAATCATTCCTTGGCATGTCGCTCTCTATTATTATTACTGCTAGAGCCCAGTTATCCCATTAAGTGTCTCCATCTCTCCAATCCTCTCTCTCTCGGAAATATCCAGGAGTCCATATACATTTCCTTATGCAGAGGCTTGCACTCAATGAGCTCTGTTGAAGTCAATAATATAAACTCTAAGAGGCTGAAAGTTCATCATGATGTTCTCTGGCTTTAAGTCTCTATGAACATAACCTAACTTGTGAAGCTCTTCAATCCCTCCAATTATCTGCTATACTATCTAACTAGCTAATTTATCTCTGACATCTATTGTCAGATAAGAATTCTCTGTAAGTCATTTCTAGTAAAGGAAGCCTGATGGCTACATGATCAAAATTTTTTAATTTAATATGCTCCTAATTAAGTTTTAACCTTAAATTTTAACTCTTAATAAAGTTTGAACTTAATTTGGAGGACCTCCTAAAATAATTAAACATTATTAGGAGCAATTTAATGGAGATAGATTGATAAAAATGGAAATCAATCTGTGAAACTTGGAGCAAGTCTTTCAATGCTTCTCCGCATATCTTTTAAAGGTTGACCTCCAGTAAGTCCTCCCTATTTAGCAGTAAGATTTTAATAAACTTAGAATGGATATCAATAATTTTAAATTTCATTAACATTTCAGAGGAAGCAAGATGGAGTCTATGAATGATGCAATGAAGAGAATTTAATCTCAAAATTTAATAGGAAAATTTCGAAGTAAAGAGGACCTCTTTAGATATTTGGTAAACAAGGTAAGTTCTTAAGTAAGATTAATAAATCCATTATAGTTGGATTGTTCTTGCCGACTCAGGAGGGAACTAAAATCTCCTTCCTAAAAGCCTTACAGAGTGAAGAGAAAAAAGCTTTTAAGTCTAATGAAATAAGGATGATAGAGATACCTAACAACCTGGAAATATCAGTAACAAATCTCTATGATGATGCTATGAATGATCCAGATGTTGCTCTCTACCTTCCATCAAAGCTGCAACTCCCTAATAAGTTGCAAAGAGAAACTTCTTCTTTGGTGTTCTAGCAACTCTGAACCCTGAGTACTTAAATGAAGTTATTTAAGAAGCTCACAAGAAACGATACAGCATCTCTCCTGAAGAAAAAGAGAAGCAAAGTATTAAAATAAGTGATACCTGGCTATAGGAACTGCAGAAGCACCCATTCATCTCTAGTAAGCTTAGTCTTCTAACTTTATAGAAAAACCTGGTAATGCTATATACTTGATGAAAGAGCGCAGAAAATTAAACAGAGAGAGAAAGTCTCAATTAAAGCATTAATTGAGTAAGAGACTCTTCAAAGATTTCTAAAAGCCGAACGAGATGAACATAGATGCAGGAGCTGGTACTAAGAGAAGAAATATGGGCCCAAGCAAGCCATAAGAAGAGGAGAAGAAAGAGAAGCCAAATCCCTTAATGGCAAATTTAAAATGTGAACATATTCATTCGTATAAATCGAAAACTTATTTATATACACAAAATCTCCCTTCTCTAGCGCACACTTTAGCTTTATCATCGCTGACTCTTTTAGCAGCACTCTAAATAAAATCTTTTGTATCTATCTTTAAGTCGTGCATCAAGTGATAGAGTAGAAGTTACTTAGGGGCCTTTCAATAACTCCCAATATAATTCAATTCCATTCAAAACCCCAAAACCCCTTAATGAGGTTTATAAGTGCTTTGATTTGTAGGGAATTTGTTAGGGGTTGGGGTTATTAATTAAATGCGAGACAAAAATAGCAAGCTTTTGGGGTCTATTTATGATGAAGAGTATATAGATTTA
>ARYC01008361.1:0-10203 GCA_000711775.1 Oxytricha trifallax
TTATCTTAACATATAGGCTTAAATTGTTGGATTCACTATGTTTGTAAGAAACTTAAGTCGTTTCTAGTTGTTAAAAGGAAAAATATGTATAAATAATTTTTTTAGAAAATAATCAAAAAGCCCAATAAACATCCCTTGAAAAATAAATTATATAAAATTATCTATTAACTAAAGTTAGAAATTTATATTTAAGTTAAAGTTTTTGAAATATGATGATATTAGTTTAAATGGGTATGAAGTTTTGCATTAACTGGACTACAAATTTGGAGCTTTTTTATTTATTTATTTAATTTATGGAATAATTTAACATTATTTAATTAGAGTGCGGATATTAATGAATTTAGAGGATATAATTTATTCGAGTTAAATCCCTCCAGAGATTAAATAAAATAAAACTACCAATATTAACATAAAATACTCAATTTAATAATAACAAAAACCATAATATGCCTAATTTTAACTGTTTTAAATATAAATTTGATTATATTTTTTCCCAAATTCATATAGATTTTACAATATTATAAATTTTCTATATTTATACAATAGGAGTTTTAAATTTAAGATTACCCTATGGTAATGACTTATTCTCTAATTTATGATTTGCCAGATTAACCAATTTATGTAACTCTGCCTACTATATCTGATGAGAATGAATGTACAGATCTGAAGAAAATTGTCAGAATCAACAAAATTTATTTTTTATTATTAAATTTAAACATATTAATATTTTATTGCTGATAATTTATTTTGACAGATTCAAAAACTCTTCTTTCAACGATCTGTTAATTACTTCAAATGATAATAATATAGTTACTATATAAACAGTTTTCTTTCTTGAATACATATAAGATAGAACAGTTGAGCTCATAATGTCTATAAATAATAACTAGTAATTTATTTTTGAATTTTACATAGTCTATTTGGATAGATGTTATGGGTCAATTCCTACTCCATCTACATTTAATTATAAATATATAAATAAATCAAAACCTAGAAATATTAACTTACAATACTAAATTGGAGATCCAATAAAGACGTAATAATTGACTCAATTTGAGCCATCTCTTGTGAAATGCGAATTGTTTTATATTATAAAATAAAATCATCTATGATTTTTGAAATAAAAAGATTCTGTTTTAATTTGATTATTATAATTAAATAATTAGAATTTTTGCAATAGTATTGATATTCAAGGATAAAATATAAGCATAATTAGTAGTACTGGTAATTAATTTGAGGTATATTTTTAGATAATATATATTATTAGTTATTTTATTTTTTAAAATATCATGATTAATTGAAAATAAATTAAATATTACTATATATTATCATATATCATTAAAACTTAATTATTCTTATAACATTGACTTTTTCTAAAAAAAGAATACTATTTAATTTATTTAAGAAAATAATTTAATCAAAATTATATCCCTAATCCTTAAAAATCTATTCTGAAAATGATAAACTCAACATTATTATTTTCAAATAAAGATTTATATTATTTTATCAATGTTTATTGATGCTGTTGACTATAAATGTATTACATTTTAATTTATTATTTATATAAATTTAAATGTATAATTAGCATAACTTCAATTGATAAATAAAATCTTGCATAATACGAAGTCATAATCAAGGTCATATAATTATCAAAATTATATATAAATATAATTAATTATAAGGTCAAATTTAAATATTTTAACAGCGTTATTTTTATACCTCGCGCATATTGCGAAGAAAGTTACTTTAAGTTTCCTATATAGCCTCTCTTGCATTAATTAGCTTTGTCTAAATAAACATAATATGTCACTTTATTTATTTAGTTTTTTTATTAAATAGATGCAAGATTAAATTTTTTAATTGATTTTGAGAAATAATTCCCAATTAGCAGTTTTATTACAACAATTTCCTCATGAATTATCAGTCTTGAGATTCATAATCATCATCTGTAAAAGAAGATTTATCTTATTTTTTACTGATAATTTTACCATTTAAATTTTATTTATAAAATGTAGAAAACTATTTAAAAGATTTACAAGTGACTGTTAAATTTTATTAAAAATTCAAATTTTTTCTGCGAATATATATATATATATTACTTTATTGCCAATCATTCTACCTGAAATATGTGAAAACGTCACTGTACAATATTCATCAACTTTTATCAAGAATAGTTTCAACAATCAATTTAATCCATTTTCATTCGACAAGGATTTAATTGCTTTTGAACTAAAAAACAAGGAAGATTTGATGTTTATTGGTTGGTATATATTCGAGGTTTATAGTTTAAGCAGTAATTAACTTAACTCAAGTTTGCAAATACTTTTTTTATTGAGATATATATTTTTGCAAATCAAAATCGAATTAATTGGAAATTCAAGCACTTTATAAAATCAAAATTAATGCGCTGAACCCCCTTAATTCAAGGAACCTCTTTAGGATAAAATTATTGTATATTTAAATTAGAAACACGAATACAAATTTCCTGAAATTCAAAGTGAAAACTAAAATTTACCTGAAATATCACTTTAGTAAGACAGTCCTATATTTATATAGTTGAGTAAGGAGTTAGACAGTTTGATAATGATTAATAAAATTCAAAATTATAATTATTATTACTATAATGATTCCAACTTTAAAAAATTAACTTGGATTATATGAAATTACCCTCTTTTTGTTCACAATTTGCTAAAACTAGAAATCAATCACTTAACAATACTTTATATTTTAAATAAATTTATATATACTCCATTTAGATTCTCGTGCTTAATGATAGTTCATATTAAAATAGTTAACTGGCTTTAAATGACCAAAATGATGAAAATGATTTAAGATTCCAACAAAGCTTAATAGCCATTTATAATGAAAAATAAGATAGTTATAAATTAGATTAAACCACATAAGTGAGTAAGAAAAACCTAACTTAAACTGTGACTTGTAAAATAACTGAAATATCTTAATAAGGAAAAATCAAAATTCAGTTTAACATGAACATGAGAATTTAATTATAAAATCAATGATAAAGTAAAAATATTTTGAATTTGGGTTAAATAATTAAGCCTTTTTTATATAACCAATTAAATATAATTGACATTGAAATAATAATTAAGATTAATTAAAATTTCCATGTTAAGAAAAATAATAATTTTTGCTCTAGTATGATATTTATAACTCAATTTTTTTAAAAATTAAAATCATAACATTTTTTAATTAAATATTGATTACATTTTTATTTTATTTAATTGAAATTTATATATATAAAATAATAAGTGCTTTATTTCCATTATATTTTTATTAATTCCACAGAATATATCATTTCTTACCTAATTTGAAACTTTGAAATTATTTATAAGATAAACTGAGTCTCAAGATTTATTAGACTTAAATAGTAGACACATAGATTATTTGAAAAACTAATACAATAAAAGACAGTGGGAAATTTAATCATACGAAGGCAAATAAATGATTAATTATTAATTATTTTTATTTTAATTGATGATTATTTCTTTGAACATAGATAGCAAGTTGTCTCAGAATATCTCAACATCTCAATATGTAATTATTCTTAATTTCCTTCATTAATCAAATAGGGCTATGATTCAGTTATAATAAAGTTTGATAAGAGATACTTCTATGTAAACTAAGATCTAAATGCTGTGATTGAATAAGATTACTAGATAGAATCAGATATACCTCCTTAATTGCCAAATAATTGTAATATATTACCTGTAATTTAACTTTTGAATGTAGTTGCTTCTCAATTTTAATAAAAAAGACATTTATTTATATTTAATACTCAAGTTTTAATTGTATTTTCTGAAGCATCTGGTTACAGTTTAACAGCAGCTATCTCTTCTAATTTATTTTTAACTATGATTCTTGGCATATCAATGAGTAGAATGTGGAGCTTGATTGCAGTACTATAGATAATTGTAAATATCCCTATGATGAGCATAATTCTACCACCTAATGTTAGCTATTGCTTCATAACACTTTTTGATATTTCAAATTTGAATATTATACCAAAAGAATATATAAACCTAGTGCTATCAAAAATAATTGATAATTCTAATTATGCTAAGAAGAGTAGCTTGAAATTCATGGATATCTTTTAAACAATATTGCTATTTTTAGGTTATTTTTTGTTTTAATATTTAAAAAACCTTTTTTTAAGGGCAATCTAAAAAAAAACAAAAGGTTTTAGCTACCTAACTTTACTATTATTTTGAATACTTAACAACTTTTTATTACGAATGGCAAACAATAATATTATTTACAACTTAGGTTAACTTTTCATTTTCCTTATATTTATGATCCTTTTTGCGATTTTACTCGTTATATCCAAAAAAATGTTCTAGAAAATAGTGATGTAATATTTTTATTTTGATAAACAGAATTAGTTTTTAGAAAATTTTCGGAATCATAATAAAAAAGATCTTTTTCAATGTATATCTAAGGACAATAATGAAAGGATTCTTGAATTTATTATTGATTGATCTAACCAAAACCTCCCCCACTTTTTTTTAATTTTTTGAATGAATTGTTTTATACTAAAATAATGTGTTTGGCCTGAATGAGCCGCATAAACTATTAATTATTATTACTTGGTAAGTTCTTCTACGTCCATTCACTTTTTTGACAACATGGTCGCTTAGGGGAATTATTTAAGAAATTACTTTTGACTATTATAAAATTTTCATTTATAAATATAGTTAATTTTATTACAAATTTTTATAAATTAAATCAACTTACCTCTAATAAACTTTAAGAAATAAAACAATAATTTTTTTCTTTATATTACTTTTAATATTATTTTTTTATATTAAGTTTATTAAAAAATAAAATCGAATATGTAAGATTAATTCTTGGGAATTATATGAACAATTTCTTTTGTGGATATTTATTAAAATATACAAATGAATCAAATTAGTTATGGTTATCATAAATTAAATATAATAAAAATAATATCAAAATTAATTATAAAGAAATGAAGAGAAAAAAAGAATTATTATTTTTTTATATTCTTAATATTTAGTCGAGTGAAAGTAACTTACTTTATAAAGTTTGTAATAAAATTTATTTATATTTATCAATGAAATTTATATTGAAATTTATGAAAGTCAAAAGAAAAATTATAAAAATAATTCTCCTCTGGAAGCATATTCTCGAAATTTTGATTAACGAAGAGCAATATATCAAGCAAAAATATTTAAAAGTTGAAGTGTCCTCTACAGTGCAAGAAATTTATATTCAGATTAAAATAATCATCTTAAAAAATTTTTTAAATGAAGGGGAAAAGGAGTTTTGGGCTAAGGGTTGTGTCTCGATTTAGAGGATCTCGGTTTTTAGGGGTCCTAGTTTGAAGGTTATCGGTTTAAGGAGGGAATCATGGTTTGAGGGGGCTGGGATAAGAGGTTAGGGGGTCTTGTTGAAGGGCAAGGGTTGTTGAGGGTGAAGGGATTAGCAGGGTTGTCTCTATTAATACAATTGATTTAATTATGTATGTTAATTTTAGTGTCGTAAGTATGGTAAAGCTTAAGTTTGTAAGATAGGAATGCATTAAAAAACTTATAGATCAATAACTTGGGAAGTTTTGAATAATCCACTGCAATCATAGTATTCATTTTAGTTACTGTCATTCCTATTTTACTTTGGATGTTTCTAAAAATAAAGCATTAAAAACTTTAAATTGACAATTTTAGGTAAAAATATGAGACATTAACAACAAACATAAATATTGCAAAGTAAAATAAATTGTAATATACTACATTATTTTTCTTTCGACGTTACATTTTTGCAATTAGCATTGGATTACTAGACAATCATTTTATTCTGCAAATCTTTTTATTTTAATTTGCTTGCTTGATTATGCTATGCTACATAATTCATTACACACCGTTTGAGTTTAAGAGTGTCTTTGTAATTGAGTTGTTCAATTCATGAATTTGTTATATTTAAATTTTCAAAGATAAATATAACCATTTTTTGAATGAGATGATCTTATTTTGCATAAGCTTTTTACTTTTGACCTTATCAGCACTTACTGATAAAATTTTTAAGAACTTCATAATAATATTATTTATAATAATATTAGGTTTATTGATGTAAAATATAATGTAGGCTGGGCAATAATTTTTGTAAGTCTTTCATGCATATTGATTATTACTAAAAATCTAATTTTATATCGAATATATGATAAATATGATTTATTATATTAACAATAATTGGGCAAATATGGTAATTGGAATAATTTTCCAAGTATCAACTAAAATCAAATAAAAATTGAAACAAAAAAACAAATAAAAGAAATATGAACTTACAGAACCACCAATCATAATTTTTTTGGAAATAAACTGAAATTTAAATTAAAATGAATTAGTGCTAAAAGTAATAATAATAGTAGTAATAGAATTAGTAAATCTAAAAAAAACGTTTCATCTTCCTGTTCATCCTCATCTTCATCGTCTTCATCACTTAGATTCATATACTACTGCACTTCACTGTGTGACTTCTTGAAGTTCCTCTTCGTTGACGCCCTCAGTCTTACCAGGTGCAACCCCTGTAAAAATAAAAAGTTAAATATGTTTTTTGTAACTTACATTAATGTTGAATGACACAGAGGTTTCTGATCAGTCATTTCTTCATTTTTTAATATATTTGATTAATTTATAATTTCAATTCACTTTATTTCAAAAATATGATGAATATAATAAAATGTTTAAGATTTTAACAATAATGATCTGCAGTCTTTCTAGCAAAATGATTTTAATGCAAGGCACAATTCATCAGATCAAATTTTCATAAAAGATATTGAGGATTATTCATTTACTTAGAAAATACAATATAAATAATAATTTGAGATTAAGAAGTCAAGTTATCACAAATAATAAATAAAAAAGTTGTTTTAGAATTGAGAGTAATTATTAATTTGATTTAACATAGCTCACTGCTATTTTCTATGAATTTTTATTTAGATTTTTATTTTTAATCGAAAGAACATTTGTGTAACTGTAGATCTCATCTAGAAATTCGAAACTATTAATTAATATTAAATTAATTTATATATAAGCTAAAGTTTTTATCGAATTATAAATAATTAAAGTCTTAACTTAAATATCTTTGCATAAAAAGATGCCATCAACTTTAGGTAAATATCAACTTATAAGAACTCTTGGAGCTGGAGCTTTCTCCAAGGTCAAGCTCGGTGTAAATTCAGAGACAGGACAGCAATGCGCTATTAAGATCCACAGAACTGATAAGCCAGATTTCAACCAGAGATGCGTTGATGTCATTGAGACTGAAGCAAGAGCTGTTTCTTAACTCGATCATTAAGGTATTGTCAATATCATCGATTATATCCCAAGAGCAATGGTTGAGAAGCAAAACGGGCAAAAGTACGAGGTTGTCTGCGTTATTGTTAACGAGCTTGCTCAAGGAGGTGAGCTCTTTTACTTCGTCAAGAACTCAGGCCATTTCGCTGAACATCATGCTAGATATCTTTATCACCAAATGATCTCAGCTCTTAAATACGTTCATGGTGAAGGTCTTGCACACAGAGACATTAAGCCAGACAATCTCCTCTTAGATGCTAACTTTAACATTAAAATTGCAGATTTCGGATTTGCTGGACCTATGGCCGGTAGAAATAACGAAGGTGGATACAATGGCTTCTTGACCACTCAACTTGGAACTGTTCCTTACTAAGCCCCAGAAATTAACGATGGTAAACCATACAGTGGAGAAGCTGTAGATCTTTTTGCTCTCAACATTTTGTTACTTATATTTCTATAAATATGCTAATTTTAAGTTTTTTTAGTATATTTATTGAATAATTGTTTTTATTTGTACTAATAAATTTCTAAGAATTTAATTGATCAATTATAGACATGTTCATTACTTCATACTTTTTTTAAGTTTTTTTTATTATTACATAAAAATTTTTAAATTACAAATAATCTAACAACAATAGAGGTGATGGTTTAAAAATGTAGAAATTCTTTGCAAAATTTTTATATACCTATTAGAGATTTATAAAATAAAAGTTCAATTTTCGATAAAATCAACTTCTGACAATTAACCTTCTTCAACTAACTTAAATTATAAGTTTCTTTAGAAGTTTTGGGTTTATATAGTACTATTTATCATCACTTCAGCACTTCCACCTTTCAAGAAGGCTGATAACCAAGACTTCTATTACAAGCTTATCATTACTGGTAGAATTGATGATTTCTGGAGATATCACTCCCAAGATAAGGCAGGTGGTGCAGCATTCTTCTCACCAGAGTTCAAGGACTTCATCACTAAAGCCTTCCAGTATGACCCATAGAACAGAATGACCATGGCTCAAATTGAAGCCCATCCATGGTACAAAGGTGCCCTCCCAAGCTACAATGACTTCATGGAAGAAATGAGAATCAGAAAAGCAACTAACGATCTCCAAATCTAACAAGAGAGAGCTGCTCGTAATTAAGCCAGACAAAGAAGAGCTGGAGCTTACGACGGTGTCCACAGAGGTGTCAACGGCGGAGATGACGATGATGACAAGAAAGAAGAAGAGGTGAAAGTCTAAAAGTATGAGCTTTCAAAGAACATCAGAGAGTATGTTCATGTTGAAGGCTTTGACACTGGTTTTGTTATCAATGAGAACCCAGACACCATCATGGAGGTCGTAGAAGATTTCCTCACCGACAAGCAGGACGACGAGGAAATTAAGTTCGAGTTCAAGGACGACCAATACAAGGCAGTTGTTAACTATGAAGGAAAGAATTTGTTAGTTGAGATTAAAATCACAAGAATCGGGGATGCTGATTCTTTCCATGTCGAATTCGTGAAGAAGAACGGATATCTCGAAGAATTCTTAGAATTCGCTAAGCAAGTGGAGACTCAAGTTAACAAGAAATTCGGTTATCTAGAAGGTCAAGATGAAGAAGACGAGAAAGACGATCAATGAAATATATGAACACCACTTCTTTAAAATGATAGAAGGACATCTACTGTTTACAGTTATGCAATTATTATGTATTTATTAAAATCTTTTACCTTATAAATTCTTCAAATACAATGACTCATAAATAAAACTCCATTGATAGAAGTACGAAAGCTGAATTTTAATTTTGCATATTTAATTAATTTCTAAAAATATCCAAAATATTAATTATTATTAATGTAATGAAGTCTCTTAGTCTAATAAACTTGAATTATAATATATAAAAAGTAAAATGCAAGATCATATATAGGATGTAAAGCCCTCCAAATACTAAAAATAATTCCTATTATATTTGTCAATCGGAATAACATCATTTATTTGCCTTTAGACTAGCTTAGTCGGAGAGGTTTGCTTTAAAAAAGATCTTCCAAAAATTACAACTTATTTGGATGGATTTCTATTATTTTAAAATAAAATTTCCAAATTATATTTTTCTAAACTACATGTCTTTTGACATAGATCCAGAAGGCAATTTTGTGATTGGTGGGTCAATCTTCACAACAAATGCCATGTCAACTTGCGCTTATAACGAGGCTCCATACCTCGAATATTTGTCACCATTTGGACTATAGAAATGGAATATGAAAATTAATTTGGAATTTGGATGTTCGGTGGGCTCTTTGAAAATTTGGCCAGGAACTACATAAGCTGTTGCAGCAATGAATTCACAAAACAATGATGCAACTTTCTCTATTTTTGACTAAATTCAATTTAAAAAGAATTTAATTTAACTACACTAAAGGGAGTTTAATTAAGATATTTAAAAGAAAAGGATCGTCTATTGGTAGTTTAGATGTGAGAACGAATGCTTTAGCAATTTCTATAATAATTTAATTGAAAATATATTTCTACTCAAGGAATTTTACATTATGCAATTAAACTCATTAAATATGTTTACTCATATTATAAAAAGTAACTAAAAAAATATGATGATCAAATAAAATCATACATAATATAATAATGCCAATTTATTAATAAAAGATAAATAATTGTTTTGTAAGGGTGACTGTTAAAATTAAAATTTATTTCGATTTAATTCATAATTATTATAATTTTTAGTAGGTTGCTTATTTAAATTACTCTACTACTACTTCTACAAGGGGGTTGTATGAAATTAAAAAACTGATAATTTCATTAAAACTTTTAACTATTGAATATAATAAAGTCTAATTAAATTTTATTTGTCAACCTGACTCCATTCAAGATATGCATACAGA
>ARYC01008362.1:0-35126 GCA_000711775.1 Oxytricha trifallax
TTCTATTAGTTTAATCTCTTTTTTTTAAAAGCTTTCTTCTCCTCGCAAAGTATTGCTTTCAAGAATGAAATTTTGGTACCTTCCATCGTTGGAAGGAATAAGCCAATTGTTTAAGATGTTAATAGTCGTCAAGTTATCTTACCATGTAAAGTTAGGTATCGATAGAGATCTTCCTTTCTTCTGAATCTTGAGATCATTTCTTGAGCCTCGACTCTTTTCATTTGATCATTGAGTGATTCCATCTTTGTTCCTCTTCCTATTAATGAATTTCAAATTATAATTTATAGACTTCTGGATACTATTGTTTAAAAACTTACTATTAAATATGGGCATCTTATAGGAGGTCAACCCTGTAAAGATACGTGGAGAAAGTTCGCAGAAGCTGTAACAAACTTCAGAGATGGAGCTCCATTTTTTATCAATTTTGTTCCATTAAATTAGTACTAAATATGTTTAAATTTAATTAGTACCGGTACTAAATCCGTTTAAGTTTAATTGGAACCAATTTAATAGTACCAAAACTTAATTAGTACCTAGTTTCAATCCAGTGAGGTTTTAATGGAAAAGTTCCAATCTGGTTTAAAACTAATTAGTACCAGTACCAACCTGAACTTTATCTGAGTTGGCACCAGAATCAAAATTATTGAGAGTAAAATTACAAAAATTATACTTATAAACTTAGTATAAATATGAAGTCTTAGAGCTTAGATCAAACCATCATTAATGCTGTTGCAACTCCTATATAGTCCAGATATAGCTATAGAGGTTTCAAGAGCTTTCTAATAGAAATTTAAATTTGAATTTAAACATGTCGGTCAACTTAAATCGTAGAGCGGCATTTTTAGGAGCAGGTCAATCAATGCTCAACTTTGGCTCCACTTAAAAGCCTGAAATAATTTATGTTGAGAGGGAGGTAGAGCTAAGAGCTCTTGAATTTGAAGCAGAGGTTTTTATCATAGAAGTATTAAAAGAGGGAGAGCGCAGAGATAGGGATTTAAACTTAAATTGATTATGTTGAGGAGCTAAAAGAACAGCAACAATCGAAAAGATAAAAACATATTAATGTGAAGACTGCTAGAATCATTTCTCAACTGAACAAAGCTTGAAGAGACACCATAAAGAGGTACACTCTGGCAAAGCCAAGATCTATTTCTAGCATGAAAAGGTAGATGGTAGGTATTAGTGTACGACATGCATGAAATCATATACTCACTCAGCTAAAGCTAAAAGGCATATGCAAAAGAATCACCTCAGTGAGTTCTTGATAGAAGATTAAGAGACTAAAAAACTAGTGCATACAAGGTGTATCCATTCAGTTATCTTATTAAGAACCAACAGTATTAGAACGAGTTTGCAAATGAATACATGGTACTTAGAGAGACCTAAGGAAAAGACTGCAAAAATTTGCTTAAGCTAAATGGTGTTATTTTAAATTATGGTTTCATCGCATTAAGGCTAAAGAAAATTGAGATGACTCTGAGAGACTACATATATCACAATAGATACCCTAATGATTTAAACGATATACTCTCAGATATGATTCAGGGTGTTAAGGAGTTGCATGAACTTGGATATGTTCATAGAGATTTGAAGCCTGAAAACGTTATGCTAAATCTCTGCCCTTTAGAAGTAGTGGTTATCGATTTCAATAGAGCTTTAAGATAGGAGATTTTCACTTCAGCACAGGTACTTGGTACTCCAGGTTACTTACCAATAAGAGAGAAGTGGACTAATGGCTCTGTTTAATGGGATGTTTGGGCAGTAGCAGCAATAATATTAGAAAGTGGACATGGAATGTATGTCTTACTTTGGTACAAAGCATGAAAAATTATCAATAAGTTTGGCTCAGAATACACATATAAAGTAAGAAGATGTCTGCTAAGAAATTAAAAGCATAGTAGAGATGATAATCGTGAGAGCTCCTAACTATCCTCGGTAAACATTAGATGACATACTTGACCCACTTGAGAGAGCAAGGTTGAAAAGATATAATAAAGACAAGCAGATAAAATTTGTATGATTTAAGAAAACTAAAATTCATTAAATATTCATTAAATTAAGATAAAATCTGCATTTTGTCTACTAACCCCAATAAGACCCCAACTATACCCTACAAATCAAAGCACTTATAAACCTCACTAAGGGGTTTTGGGGTTTTGAATCACTTTAGTATTCTGGAGCAAGAAAAGTAAAAATTGGCTGCAACAATAATTCAAGAATTACAAATTAATTATTTGCTGTTGGAAGAAAACAATTTATGCTACGTTGGATAAATTCAAAGTTCGAAATAGAAGTTTGTTAATTTTAGGAAAATTGATGTTAATTATGGTATTTCATTCATTTTCACAAAGTTACCTTGCAAAGTAACTCTGATAAAAATCCTTGAAACAACAAATTATTTTTATATTCATTGGGTTCAAGTTTGAATGAGAGTGCATGAATCACCAAGTGTTATTCTAGTATGATATGACAATCAACAAAACGTTATGATAATTTTGATAACAGTTATAATTCTTTTATCAGAGTAAATAATGATGATTATTCAAATATATATCTGAAAAATTCTCAGTTTTAAAAAGCAAATAATATAACAAAATACTCAAAATTAAGTCTCTCACTTTTATTTATTATATCATAACAATAATTTAATCCTTGTTTTGAATTTATACTTGAAAGGGTGGCCTGGCCTATCATTATTATCACTGTTTACTCAATTCATTAGGATAATAAGTAATTACTTGATATCATATAAATCACTTATTAATAATTATATGTAGCATATTCATCTATTCTTGTTAAATTAATGAAGAATATACTGCATCTCCAATCTTTAAATAAGACTTACTTTTTGGACTTATCAAATGCTGTCTAACAATAACTACAGCGACAATATCGGACAGTACTGGATAAAATATCTCAGTGAATTTAAGCAATCATACCGAGATAGTTTAAACCATATCTCTTTTTTTAAAGAGTTATTTAGGATAAATATGGAAAAGACAATTTAATATGCTTGTTCTATCGTTTTAAGTTATGGATTGATTAAACTGTGCATAATCTGAAATTAATTATAAAAAACTACTTAATAAGATCAAATAGTTACAATTACTGAGGCTAATTTTTGAATATCGAAGTCCGTTATTTTTTTATATTAAATTCCTTTACAAGATTCTTGTTTTAATATTGGTTTAACAAAAATTCTATCTGTTGACAATCAAACATCAGTACTGTCTTATAGACATATACATCCTACACTTCAAAAGAATGTTAATTTATTGCTTTTGTTCCAGTTTGTATGATGAAGAGATTTATAATATGTTTATAGTAGATTACTAAAACTCAAATGGAGTTGATTAGATAAACTTCTAATATATATATTTAGAATGTTAAATCGGCTATGAAGATGTTGATTTTTAATGTTCAATTAATTTTAAGAGATGGTAAATTCATTTAATTAATCAATTCAGTTAATGATATTGATCCTTGATTTCAAGCAACTTGATAATTTTGTGCAGATAAAATGATTTAAAATGGAGTGAAATCCTAAAAAAAGTAAGGCTTTAATAGTACTTAATAAACCCAAGAATTTGCAAAAAATTATTATTTTAAAATATGAATAGCCAACATTCTAAATATAAAAATAGTATAGTTTAAAAATGTTAATTCTTATTTTTAGGAGGTATCTAGAGTATTATAAATGTGTTAATCATAGCATCTACACTAAATGATAAGATTTATTTGATTTAATGCTTTGTTCAAGGTAAACTCTAATTTTCTAAATTGTTCTTAAAAAGAAATAAGCTGCTTTACGCAAATGACTCCTTTGTTAATATTTATAACATGCAATTAATATTTAAAAAGCCTTGATGAATATGAATATCATAGTTATAATTCTAAAAGCTTTTCATTATGAAGCTATTATGTAATTTCAGAGTTCATAATTTAAAATCTTATGCTTTTAGTTATTACTTATAAGCTAGTAAATTTGAAGTGAATGGCAACATGAATTTATTAAACAGCATTTATGGGTAATAAATCAAAACAATTCTACTAACAACTGGGGTTTAATTTTAATTAAATATGAAACATTTAAACAATATTGGATTTAAGTACTATAAATTGAAGACAAAATAACAAGAGATATTACAAAGTCACTTATTAAAATGGTTATAATATACTAATATAATTACTTATACTTGTTCATAACTTACTTAGTTGACGGAGATAAGTAAAAATAAGTGAATTTATGTTAATTTATCATACTAAATTTACTTATAGTAGTCTAACAGAATACTGTATTCTACTGAGAAGAAAGAGCTGTTAGAAAAAGAAAAATGAAACTCACTTAGAGTAAATGTCTTATTAGTGATGATGATGATTAATGAGTTATACTCAAAATTAAATATTTATCAATTCACTATTTAATACTAAAATCAAACCATCAATTTTAGTCATGACGTAGACGTATCTGAAGTGAGTTGACGTGGCAATCAATGATGTGGCAAGTCGTGAACTAGAAAAACTCCAAAAAACCACCTCGCCCCCCATTCCACATCTCCCTGTAATCAAGATGCATACGAGATAAGAGCCTAGCGAACTAGGAGTATCCCCCGCAGAGCTCGCAGAGATCTGCTTCCTGTAAACAATTAAAGGGGAGTCTGGAGAAAACGCTTACCAGGTTCCACCGCTTCTGAGATAGTAGTCTCTGTACTTTCGCTGTGGTAGCCTCATTAACCCGACATGGTGTGGGAGAAAAATCATTATCGTTGGCTTCTATGGTACTCATCTTCTCACTTTTGAAGGTTGAGCACCACCTTCATCCTGCTCCTTATTACCTAGGAAGCTGAACTCACGCCAGGTAGCTCATCTAATGCAGGGAAATCTTTAGCGTGCAGACGACTCGAGGAGTCTAGGATCTGACAGATTGAACCCCGCCGACTGGCCCCTAATGCGGTGAACCCAGCAACCCCCTGCCTACCCTCAGCAGGCCTTAGTGTAGTAGAAAGCTCTATTAGAAAATCTCCAGCCTCGGGCCCCTGTGGATCACCCTATCCTTATAACTTTCTAATTTAATAATTAAGTTAGATTATGTCTTATTTGTAAATAATCGGAATATTGTTAATAAAAATATATAATAGTAATAAAGATTTTGCGGCAATATGCAATTACATAAAAGTTTTGCGGATTTATACTTTTATTTGAATTAATCAAATTGATTAAATGAAATATATTAAGAGAAAAAAGATATCTATAGATTTAATTTATTAATATAGTAATTATATTAAATAAAAAATGATTTTATTAAAAATTTATAAATGTTCTATTAATTAATTTAATACTTCAAATAGATCGAAACTACAAAGAACAGAAATGAATTGGTAGTTGTAGATTGATTTATCATTAAGATGAGGAAATTTTTATCATAAATTTAGCATTTTTTTAGAAGATTTCATAAATTCTCCATTCTTAACATCTACACATTCTAATTCTACTTCACTGTCCTTATATATAATATTCTTCACTTTCGATGTTGAGAGTTAACTTAACATTTGTTCTTTTGCAAATTCTTCAATTTTACTGAAGTAGTTATTGAATTTCCCCTGCCCAAAGATAAATTTTCAATTAATTATTTCACTTAATACTATCTTTTAATACTACAGTCCTTATCAAAGTAGAACAACTGATAATTTATCTTAATATCGGATTTATTACCAAAGTATTTAGCAAATTTGTGAATATTCTATACATAGAAGACTAGCACTTTTAAAATTTCTAAACAATAATTTTTTTTTAAAAAACGATTAATTAGTAAGGATAATTAATAAAGAATTTTTGGGATATTGCTCCCAATATATCTTTGAAATTATCAAAGAAATTAATGGAAAATTATCAGACATATTTTAATGTGTAAGAGTTGTCTTTACTGATAATTATATGTTATACTCCACCTTCTCCCCTAGTTCAAATGATATCTTGTTAAATACTTTGCATAATTTGATTTAGTAATTTACCAGCTTGCATTTTATATGATCATGTTTTAAGAATACCAACTATGATACCAAATATAAAGATTTTTGCTCGAACATACACTTTATCGTATATTGAAACACCTAATAATTATTTGAAAGTTGTTAACTAAGATTATATAGAAAAACAGATTTAAGAAACTAATCACCAACTAAAAATCTAAATTTGATGCTAAGTTTATTCTACCGAAATTCCTGAAAATACTTTTATAATAGCATTACAGAGTTATGCAGCAATTATAGGTGGATTAATCAGACAAAACACTTTCTACAGTTCTTGCAACGGCAAGTTGGTTCACGTTAAACAATTCTGGGATCAAGAAATAACTCAAGGCAATCTAAAATTTTATAATCTATAAAAACAATGATATTTTAAAGAGCAAGTTATTTAATGAACTAAGATAAATCTATTAATAATTTTCTGGGTGGCAACAACTTATAAAAGAAGTTGGTCTTATTAAGGCTTCTTTTTTGATACTTATAAACTCATTTTTAAAAATTTAAATTTTAACATAAATATAATTTGAACTATGAAGTTAAACTGTCTGGCATTTATTGAATGTTAGAATTAATGAATAAAATATTAGAGAATAAAAACATGACTATTTGAGTGTTGATTAGACTCACTCTTTGTATTATATATCATAATTAATAAAGCACAAAATTAGAAACAAATTATTAGCATCTTCTGCCTGGAAGTCCTCTACCTCTGATCCTTTAAATGGTGACTGACTTTAATGAATTTAGACTAAGTATAATATTAAATGTTGCAAATTATACATTTGCTTGCACTCACCAGATGAGCTTGGTGCATTCATTTTTATGATTAGAAATTGATAAATTAAATATTAAATAGTAAATCAAAATAGGAAACTTTTAATACGTAGATGAAATACATTCACAATAAATTTGTAATTTATGTTTTAAATTTCAAATTCTTTAAATAACTTTCAACAACACTACTGAGACTCGCCGAGCTTAGTATGAGGCTTCATCAACACCAATTAGCATAAATACAAAAATATTAAAAAAATTGATTCATGCATATGGAGATATCTAAGAAGGTGGGAAGGAAAGTCATTAAAGCTGTTCTTTTTATTCTCCTTATCTTTTTAAGTTAAACCTTATATTCATTAAATTATTAATTTTCATTCAAAATAGAGTTGACCTCATAATTATCATAAATTTCCTCTTCTTATGATATCATGCTTTCAGTAATGAAAAATTACTTAACCTAAAGTGGAGACTAGGCTATAATTATAATGGAATAAATCACAAAGTTTAAATAAATTTATCATCAAAATGTTAGTCCATAAGACAAAACCATTTTTAATAAGCTTATATATTAACAATACAGTTTACGTCACCGTTTTTTTTATGATACTTTGTAAAATTAGAACGCCAATAATTTTCAGATTAGTTTTGATTTTGCTGATAATACCAAAGCAGAGAATAACGTAATAATAATAGCGTATTCATATGGCTAGAATACAACTAAATCACTAAATTATACATTAAATAAGGTAAAATTTTTGAAATCGAAGTCAGTTCATTTTCTTGAAATACAAAAACGTAATGTATATTAAAATCGAAGCAATTAAAAAACATTCTTAAAGTAAAAGTAATTTGTGTTATTTTGTAAATCCACTCTTACAGTCTACTTGATTTCCACTTGTATTATAGTTATCTATTCGAATATTGTCACTAATCGGTAGTATCCTAGCTTCTTAGATGTATGCGTCCACCAGCATCTCGGTTTTATCACTTTCCAACTAGTTTATTTGTACCACTTCCGGATTTTTGTGAGAATATCGTGTTCATCTACCGAACTTTTGTTAATAACAGTATACTGTTCTTCAACACACACTTCTGTAAAAAAACAGAATCGCAATTATATGAAATTTTTTTCATATATAAATTGTTGGTGCAGCTAGATATCTACCTTATTATTCATGAATATTTCACTTTTTGCTAAAATTTTTCTGCTTTTGCAGAAACTTATTTCTTTACAGAGAATTAATATTTGTTGAGAGTGTTTTAATTTTAGCAAAAAGTGAAATATTCATGAATAATAAGGTAGATATCTAGCTGCACCAACAATTTATATATGAAAAAAATTTCATATAATTGCGATTCTGTTTTTTTACAGAAGTGTGTGTTGAAGAACAGTATACTGTTATTAACAAAAGTTCGGTAGATGAACACGATATTCTCACAAAAATCCGGAAGTGGTACAAATAAACTAGTTGGAAAGTGATAAAACCGAGATGCTGGTGGACGCATACATCTAAGAAGCTAGGATACTACCGATTAGTGACAATATTCGAATAGATAACTATAATACAAGTGGAAATCAAGTAGACTGTAAGAGTGGATTTACAAAATAACACAAATTACTTTTACTTTAAGAATGTTTTTTAATTGCTTCGATTTTAATATACATTACGTTTTTGTATTTCAAGAAAATGAACTGACTTCGATTTCAAAAATTTTACCTTATAACAGGTAATTTGCCTATAACTTATACAAATATAATTATAATTATACATTTATTATTGATGATTTTGCTGTGTTTTGGCAGTCACCACTATGTTTCTTGGAATTACAAAGTAAAAAATTATTTTTACCCATCTAGAGAGATTTAAAAGCATCCTTAGATTGAGAGAAATTGGAGACGATGATATGCTGACATCTATCACTGAGTTTTATGCTGAAACTGGAGGTTTAAGTTTATTTATTATTTGCTAAATAAATGATTGCCACATTTCTTATAATACTAGTTAGAGCAAAAATTATAAGATAAAATACTACAATACCTTTTACAATTTACTCGAATGTAATTATATCTTTACTTCAAGCTATTGTATAGAACTGCCGTAAGACTTGCTCAACATGTCAAATATTCTGGATAATATTGGCTTGAAATGCATAAATGAGAATTATTTTCAATTGAATTTATTGCATAAATGCATCTCCTGACTTAATTATATATATGACAAGTATGGTAGTATGAAATGTGTGGCTTCCACAAATAAGAGTAGTAAACAATTTGTCACTGAGATCAGCTTGTATCGCACTACATAATCACAAAAAATTTGTTACAGAAATTTATTTGGATTTCTAAGCTGGCTTCTTTATGCTAAGAGTTGGTTGTTTTGAAAGTGCCACAATGCCTACTTTGGAGATTAATGAAAAATTTCTAGGAATCGATAAATTAAATTGAAATCAGATTAAACTAATAAGTATTCTTAATCAAATATGCAAAAATCATATTCAGTTACGGTTACCTTTTCTTTCAATTCTCTATGATATTTAGTTCCTCCTGGTTATTCTTATTAGAGTTTATGCAATTCTTTCTGATGTCTTCTGAACTCTATGTCTTTTGCCCAAATGAATGTTGATTAGTATTGTTAAAATACAAAAACGTTAGATATTTTATTTGTAACTTATAAATTTTGTTGAACAACCAGCTGCCTGATGTCTGCAATCATCTTGATTCAATTCTAATTTATTATTATAATTAATAATTCTTTTATTTCTCTCTGTAAATGCTTAAAAATTCAAGAATTTAACTCACTATAAATTTAAGAAATGGATACATGGGATAATCTGTTGTGCAATGACATGAAACAATTATTTTTATAATGCTGTATAAGGTCTTTTTTAAACGATATAGTATCAGTAAAATGAACTTGCACGGATAATTTATTGTGAATTAATAATACTTCAATAGAAGTTGGATTCACCTGTACAGAAAAATGACATTCAAATGTAAAACTTTTATTACAGTCTAAAAAAATTCTCTCCCTAAATATCTAATGAACTAGGAAGATATTTAAGTAACTTATGAAAAGTTGAAAAGTTTTTAAGTTCCTTTTCATCTTAAAACACCCGCACTTTCTGCACTCAATATTAACTCTTAAGTTTAAGCAAACTAATATCTTTGTAATTTAGTATAGCAATATGATCTAAGTACAAAGTAAGTTTATAAATATATATATATATAAGAATCTTAGGAAATAAAGTACCATATTTTGGTGACTCTTTAAATGATGTTTTAAAATCGACAGGTGAATCTGCAGTAAAAATTGATGCTTCCTAATTTCTTCAATTTTTGATTTAGAAATTTAGAAACTTGACTTTAAAATTCATTATATAAACACTGTTACTACTATTTATCTCCAGTATCTTGCATCTTAATTTTCGCCTAAAAAAACAAGGCAAAGCTATAGAATGCAAAGAGTTCAGATCGTGATTATTAAATGAATTGAATATGAAGTCTCATTATAAACAAATTCTTAAAAGATTGTGACACTGAAAGGCATCTTAAAAGATAGACATAAGATAATTGTATTTATAATTTGAATGGAGTAATTTGGTAACCATGCAATATATTTTATTTAAATTAATTTATTATTAATTTTTCCTTTCAATAAAGCATTTATATCTGATATATACATGATGATAAATTTTAATTTTGATAAAAAATCATTAATTTTTTAACTTAAATTCTTAAATGCTACAACAAATATCATTTTGATGTTATATTTAATTTATTACTCAGTATAATTAACTTTTCAAGATAATCTTTGATTTTAATCAAAAATTTATTTAAGAAATTTGTACCTATATAAAATTAAATTACTTAAACTAAATATTTAAAAGATTTTCTTTTTCATTTTGTATCATTAAGTCTAATAAAATAATTATACAAATTTATTATATTTGCACGAATTAATTTATAAATTTATTATCTTTAATAAGAAATTATTTTTATCTTTAACTAGATAATAAACTATTTTATTTTCCATCAGTTAGATTTATGAAGTTTTATTTTTTATACTGCTAGCTAATTATGAGTTATCATCAAGCACTTATTAAATGACACTTGCTCATTTACTATATATGTTATTATTTTGAAAAGAAGTTTACCTAAATATATTTTTGCATATTTTTTAATATAAAATTGATTGGAATATAATGAATTCTACAGCATTTTTATCCTAAAATTTATATTAAATACAATAGCTTTACTGATATATAATAGTTAACAAATATTGATTTAGTTAAAAATTATTTATTCAATTGATTTATTCTATTAGAAAGTTTTTAGTTCAGTTTAATATCTGTGTTTAACATTTAATTGGATAGGAAATTTCATTTTTTCCCAAATATTTGAATTGAATAAATTTATTAGCAAAAATGAATCTGTAAAATAACCTAGTTTAATACTTTTTGGTAGATTGATTTTTCCGACATGTTTTACAGCAAGTTCTCTTTTAATAAATTTTAAAGATTCTTTAGTTATATAGCATTAAACTTGGCAAGTTGTAGAAAATGCGAAAATATTGAAACAATCTATTATGTAAAATAAAAGCATTATATTTAGTTCATCATTATATTATAAAAGCCATAATTTGATAGTTTATAGCATTATATTTATCTTGTCTTATAGAATAATATTAAATTACATAAAATTAATGGTGCATTTTCAATTTTAAAATATAGAGAGTTTTTTTTATTATTACCTCAAACACAACACGTAAGCGCTTTGATAACTATAAATAATTATTTTTTTATAATAAACTACAAATTAATTAAAATTCCTTATTTTATGTCTCTAAATTATTTATAATTTTAATGAGTCATATATTTATAAATCTGTGAAATCCTAATTTCTTAAGAAAATCATACTTGAATATTGAATAAATGTTTAAGAATAAAATCTTATCTTTTAATTTTTGTTGATTAATACTCTGTTAAGCATAAAACAAACTATAAAAGTATTTGTAAATTCAAATAAACTATACTGAATTATTCAATTTATCTTTTTCATTATAAAATTACAAATTTTATATGCTGAATCTACAATTTACAAAATCATCTGTATATTACATTATCCAACTTTCTAATATTTTGCTTCTCGATATTCTTCAATATTAAAGAGTCAAGATAGTTATTGTCAAAATTTAAATAAGGTTCAGGACTAGTTGTCAAGCGAATTCATTGTTAATCAAGAGAACGCTTTGTGATTGATCTAAGCTTGCTGGACCTGATTTATATTTTTAAATTACTTGCTTTCTCTTCCTTGAACTAGGAAAAATTCTTGAAACATCTTATAATCGTCACATACTTAAGACATTGCTTAATTAGAACTGATACTTACACTGAACTTAGAAATCTGCTTGCTGCCTTATCATCGTTTTCCACTCTCCCGGTTCTCTAGCTCATCCTCTTAGACTTAAGACTGGTCTTGAGGTTAGGCATATTAATATCAACATTTTTATTTCATAAACAGTATTGCAAACAAATCCACGGCCGAAACTTTGAATTGCCACCTGATAGTGGTGAAGCTCGATTCTCAATAAAAATATTGATTGAGATTAAATGACTGATCAGAAAAGCGACTCAAAAGACGATATACTGGAGCAACAAGTTTTCGGGGTCTTTTCCTATGGTATAGAGTCATTGCACCAATATCATTCCCTGAATTTATTTGTGATGCAAAAAATAAAAAATAATATATTTCATGCAAATCTCTTTTGTTTGATCAGTCATTCCTCTTGTGGCTAGTCCTATTCATCATGAGCGGAGTCTTGACCTTGATGGATTCTTATTATGTTTAGAGGAGTTTGATAAAGTGCTTAAGGATTACCAGTGAGATTATGCAAATGATTCTTGTTTCACCCCTCTGTTGCAAAGTGGAAGCCTGTCTTCTTTGCTTTTAAACATCTAAAAAATTCATGAGCTGTTTTAGCTTCAAGGTACTAGTGTAAAAGTGACTGTCTTGTCAACTCCAAATAGCAGTTAGCATAAATACCAATAATGAAGCAGCAAATACAAGTCTTTTTATTAATAATACTCATTCAATCTTAACGTTTATATATTCAATTTCAACTCTGATGGAGTTGCCAAATCATGTACTTCTAGCTCAAATAATATAACTAAGACTACTTGGTATACGCAAAACAAATCATCCAACAGACCAAAGAGTAACGATTATTGTCGTTCTTGATTGAGACATTTCCATGATCTTTGAACCATAAAATGTTATTGGTGTCTTATGGTAGCTTTTTTGATGTTGATGCCTTCAACAATGATAATTTTCATTAAAATATAAAATCATTAATACTTCCAGATATTAGTAAAAACCAACTTAAAATATTTTAGAATAAACTCAAAAAAATCTTAATACCCTATGCAATTGTTGATCCATATGTTTAAAGCTTTATAAGATGATATTTAATCAAGCAATTTTTATTTTGAATATTAAACAGTTATTGAATAATTTCTCACATTAAGGAAGCAGTATTTATAAAAAAAATTTTAAAAAGCTTATTAGGATTGTAATTATTACTCAGTAAGTATTCTAAATAAATTATTGTTTTAATTTAACTTATCCATTCACTCTTAATCTCATAAAAAATTAATTTATTTAATAATTTTGTACAAGGCATTAGATAAAGTCTTTAATTCGTTTTATATTTAAATCATGGTTATTATTAAATATATAAGCTTTCCCACTATTTCCTTAACCTATTAGTAATATAATAATTATACTAAACAAAGCCTCTTGAAATTTTCGTATTTATTTAAATAAGTGTGTAAATATTTAATGATAAACTAATATAGATTAATTCAATATATTTAAATAAAAATGGCTTATTTTTTCTTTATAAATTGACACATGCTTAAATTTATTCTCGTATATATTTATAAAAGCTTTTAACTGCTTTATTGATTGTAAATTCTACTTTGATGTTGAATTAACTCCGTTGTGATTAAACCTGATATCTATTATAAGTTTGGATAAAATGAGGATGTAACAAAACAGTTTAATGCTTAGCAATTTTCACATTCGATATAAATAATTGCATTTAGTTAGTGTAAAAGATTGTTAATTTAATATATAAAATTTACCTTTTAATAAAGATTACTTTTACTCATGTTCATCTACTTTCTATATAATGCTATTTAAAAATACAATTGCTGATAAAAAACCTTATTTAGATTAATACGATTTTTTTATTACTGATTAAAAGAAAGTTATCTAGGTCATATTTCTTGAATCGATGATATAGTTGGTAAATCAGATAAAATGTGAGATAATTAAGAATTATGTTACATTTTATTAAAAATTTGAAGAATTATTCATTTTTTATTAATATTTTGTTGTTTTCTAAAAGATTTAGTATTGACTATTTGTGGTTATTGTTGGTAATCTAAATAAGAAACAGTTAATACAACACTTTTAAACTTGTAAAGTATTAAATAATTAACTGTTCGCATTTATTCCTACAAAAATTAATTATTCGTTATAGCTTTTTGTTTCATTTGCATTTAAATATATTTCATTAAATTGATAAATTAAAGTTGTAAGATTGTAATGCAATAATGTTAATAGTAATAGTCAAGATCCCATAGAAAATATCTTTTATATTTATAATTTAATTTATTTAAATTTTTGCGCTTTTAAAAATAGAAATGATTGCTATCATTACCATTGAGTTTATCGTTGAATTTTTTTAATTATATTTAAACATATTTTGAATTGATTAATTAGTAATTTACAGTTTATAAATTTATTGAATACATTCAAACATTAAATTTCTTAGTTCATTAAATAATAATATCAATTCTTATACTTAAAATTTAAGCTATAAAAATTAGGCTAAAGTATATATTGTGCAGTTAAACTATTTCTTCATACATTTAACAATGAATTCATAAAACTATAATAACGTTTCTAGTTATAATATTAATGGTAATATCGGTCATAAATTTTTCAAATAAGAAATTAGTTTGTTAATAAATAAACGTAATATGCTTTTAATTCTCATAATTAAAGTTAAAACGGTTTACACTTGAAATTGTAGATAAAAATCTCTCTCATAAAATAATCTATCTGATAACAAGAAACTATAAGTAAGTATTTAATATTTCGAATCTATTAATTTAGAAACTCTAATTAAACACTCAATAACTAATCTGGATTATTAAAACCTACTATTTACTCATAATTTAATATTTTCATTGATGAAAATGCGATCTTCTTATGAACTAATATGAATAGACATAATTTAGAAAAAAATCATAAATAAAACAAAATCCAAAATATAAAGGCTGACTAAGAGCTCCGCTCAATAGCAAATGATTTTGGGGAATCAAATAAAAACAAAAAAAATTATGTATAATTTAAAAATATATAATTAAAAATATATGAACATTTAGTTTTTATTTATAAAAAAAACCTTAGTTTATTCCATTTTTTCTCTTATAAATTATATTTGATTAATACTTATATAATATAAATCAGTTGTATAATAATTAATTTTAAATTTTTCCTAGTTGTTTTATATTTTATCAATAAAGATAATATTTACTCAAACTAAATTAATATCTTTTTCTTGTTCAAATTAACTTTTTCATTAGTAATTCATGTAGCCTCTTTGAAACTCTTCTGAATTCTAGGTCTTGTCTCTTAAGAATGGGTTTGGTCTATTTTTGACTTAGTCTCTTGTAATTTCACTTTCTTGTATTTCTAGAAAGATTTGATTTGCTATAGTACTATATTATATCATGTCTCGTTTCCTAGTTTTTATTTATTTTATTAGGTAAAATACATAGTTCCATGATTTCTTAACTCAGAATTGTATTTAAGTTTTTATTTTTTGTTTTTCTTTTTTTTGGTAATCTGGTAAATTATCATGAGTGTTGTATTTATTGAGTTCTTCATGCTATGCATTGACAAATATCAAACTTAGCCATTCTTGAGTTTGATCATTTCCTACAAGAAGGGTCTAATAAAAAAGAACCCTCAATTATCAGAGTTGTTTAGCTTAATAACTTTGAATTTTATGGTGATTCAATGAAACTCGTTTCTTATAATTTATCTATATCTATAATTAGCTTAACTGTTTTTTGCTTCTATGGTAAGTACAGCTTCAATCTCATTTGATCAATGCAGTCAGTATTGATTAGATCTTTCTTCCAAAGTTTTTCATTAGGATATTATCTTATAGTATTTGCAATGCAACATAAAATATTTTTTTAGCTAATTAGTTTCAGAATGTTCGAAGCAAACCTGTCGTTATAAGTTGTTGCTCTCATAAATTTCGCATAAAAGTCTATGTATTTATATTTTTATTGACTGAGCTATTGTGTTCCTAAAGTAGTCTCCCATACTTAAGATAAATAATATTGATTACTGTACTGATCTTAGATCAAAGATCGTAAATAGTCCTTTATTTAGTTAGACGCTTAGGTTCTTTAACTTGTGTAAATTCATGTATGGATATATTTTAAATAATCATTATATTCGTTTTCATTATCCTTAATGCATCCACATTTTTTAACATCAAAATAGGATGATGCTTTAGTTCTTTATCAAGAAGTCTTCATACTTTCGGTCTACAATAGTTGTTTGCACCAGCGTTTTTACGTTGTTATTACCATGCGTAGATGTTAACTGCGAACATCAACTTTCCAGGAACATATTAAGACAATTTGTAACTACTTTCCAATATTTTCTACTTGTAGTAAGAAATTTGTAACAGTTCCAAGGATGTAGGAGAATTAATTAGATAAACAGTTTTAATTGTTATTTAGCGTTTTACAAACCAGGTTGTGAGGAAAAGTTACTTTAACTTGTAAAGAATTATCTTATTATAATTTAATTAGAAATACTTAAATTTTTAAATTCATAATCTTATTAAGTTACTTAAATCTAATATAGGTTAAAAAATTTAATAAACTACTTTTTATCATAGTATTATAAAAATATTAAAATATATCTGAATATCTTTAGACTTAATACCGAAATATGATATTATATTATATAATATTTAATACGAGTAACAGAATCAATAAAATTAAGAATAATTAATTTATATTTAAACTTGCGCTATAAATGTCCATGAATTTACTCTAGATTGTAATATTAAAATAATTTTCCAAAAGTATAGGGGGGTCATTTTGTCAATTTTTGAACTATTACAATAATTGTCCAGGGCAGAATTCTTCCCCGGCAATATGAAGGATGTAATTTATTTTTCCCATAAACATTGAAAAATTATGATTCTGGTTATTAAGACCTCGCAGAACAAGATAATAGAATGTGCGTTGTCGTATCTTCAAAAAGCGCAAAGATTCAGGCATTTGAAGATTTATTATAGAATTGTTGAGTGAGTATGTTAATTCAATTTTTTGGCTTTTCAAGACAGCGGGATAGGGTCACGGAAATTCATAAGGTAAACTAGAATAAAGTTAATCACATTAATTAAGATTATTTAAGAACATTCAATGAATTTAAATCTAGGCTGCTTAACTAAATGACAAAAAATTTTTGTTTACCTGGAATTTAGCAATCCAACTTCATATGTGTTCCTGATCAAGAGTGGGACATTCATACAGCATATATTTGAAGTGTAGTTTTTAGTATTAAAAATTCTCACAGATTAAGTAAATTGAGTCCTTATTACGTTTTAGTCTCCAATTCCTTTAAAATTCATTTATGTATAAAGCGTTATGAAGAAAATAAAGTAAATTAAGAGTTAGCATTAGAAACTAACCAATAGTTTAATATGATCTATATATTAGTAAAGCATGATTAGTGTTTTAAATCCTTCATAATCTTCGCATTTTTTAACGTCAGGCTCATGATTAGTAGTCTTGTAATTATCGAGATCGGTGCTCGATAAGTCCTTCTCCATCTTGCATCATAAGTAGTCACGATCCATCTTGATCAGCGGCAAGTTCAGCCACATCTCTATTTAAGACTGCCCTTTTGGCCATCTGCTGAGAAGGCTATCCTTTATTTTATTTGTAAAAACTTTCATAAATTATTGTTTATTAGTAATTTAAATCAGCAAAATTAAAACTTTTTAAGTTTTAATGATTAATTATAAAACATTTATTTAATACTTTTAATCTATGACGAAGTATTAATAGATAAGTCTTAATTGGTTTTGAACTGATACTTATTAATAAGACTATGCCTGATTTATATTATTAATAAACAATAATTTATGAAAGTTTTTTCAAATATATTAAGGATAGCCCTCTCAGCAGATGGCCAATAGAGCAGATTTCAATAGAGATGTGACTGAACTTGCAGCTGATCAAAATAGATCGTGACTACTTATGAAGCAAGAAGGAGAAGGACTTATCGAGCACCGATCTCGATAATTACAAGACTACCAATCAAAACCCCAAAACCCCTTAATGAGGTTTATAAGTGCTTTGATTTGTAGGGAATTTGTTAGGGGTTGGGGTTATTAATTAAATGCGAGACTAAAATAGCAAGCTTTTGGGGTCTATTTATGATGAAGAGTATATAGATTTAGTGTTTAAACTGCGTTATGGATGTGATGTGTATTGTGAATAAGTCAAACCAGTACTAAACTATAAGTCTATTGCACTGCTCTTAAAGCATAGTACATCAACTATTCGCTCTCACTGCTTGAAAGCTGTGTAATTAAAGCAATAATAGCTGAATCCTTAGCCTAAGAGGAAGTCAAAGTTTCTATAGAAGCATATTGACTATCTTATTAATGAAAACTTTGAAGTATTGGCTCACTTCTCTCTCGACTAACGAGCTATTATGTTTACCGCCAGTTCCCTGAGTTGAAGATCTCTGCATAATCTGTTGCAAACATTTATAAACGAAAAAGTATCTCTTACAAAAGTGTAAATCGTATCAAGAGAATAATAGATTTCACTCTGCCATTTTACAACAACAACTTAAATTATATTTATAATTAAATGCAGAGAGCCTAATAGAATAATATTAAGTTTATTCATGCTGACGAGGCTGTGTTTACATTCAACACTTTCATCTAGAAGCCTTGGTATAAAAGACATAGCAACATAGAAGAATATGAATAGAAAGTCAAGGTATAAACAATGGCAATTCTTGGAGGAATTAGTGAGGATACTGGTTTAGAAACCTATGTTAATCATCCTCGATCAATTAAGACAGAGCAATATATCAAGTTCTTAGAACAGCTGAGAGAGAAGTACCCTGAATAAGAGATTATACGATTCGTTGATAATCATTCTGTCCATAAGACAAAAGAAACAAGGAAGAGTTATGAACAACTTAAAATAACACCAATGTTCAACGTACCTTACAGTCCATAGTTTAATGGAATTGAATTCTACTGGGGTATATTAAAAGGTCATTACAAGAAAATGCTGCTATACCACTAGATGCATGACCTACCTATCGATACAGAAGACTTTAAAAAAAGTTCAGCGAAGAGAGTTGATAATTAGTTGGCATAAAAGTGTGCTAAAGAAGGGAGAGTGAATGCATATAAATAAGATTTGTAGTTAAGTTAATGAATATATAAGTCACATTTAAAATTCTTTAGAGGGAGCTGCCTTTTCTTTCTTTTCTTCCTCTTAAGGCTTGCTTGGGCCTAGGTTTTTTCTCTTGCTGCCAGCTCCAGCATCTATGTTCATTGCCTTTGGAGGCTAAATATTTGAATAAAGTCTCTTGCTAACTGCTTACTTTGTCTGCGACTTTCGCTCTCTGTGAAGCTTGCTCAATTCCTTCATCAAGAAGATGCCAGTACCAGATTTTTCTAAAGAGTTAATCTAAAAATCTTACTTGAAATATAAGTGCTTCTGCAGCTCTGATAGCCAGCTCTCACTTATCTTGATCCCTTGTTTGTCCTTATCTTCTGAAGAGATGCTGTACCTTTTCTTATGAGATTCTTGAATAATTTCTTTCAAGTAATCACCTTTAATTATTGCAAGAATGCCAAAGAAATAGTTTCTTTCAGGCAGTTATTTGACAACTGCTTCTTAGTAGGCAGGTACAGCGAAACCTCTGGGTCATTCATAGCATCATCATATAAGTTAGTCACTGAGATTTCTAGATAATTTGGAATCTCTGCAAACTTTACATCTTAAGTTTTCAATGCTTTCTTCTCTTCGCAGAGGATCGCCCTTAGAAATGAAATTTTGGTACCTTCCATCGTTGGCAAGAACAAACCAACTAAATAATAAAGATGAGCAACTATGAGTTTATTACCTTGCTGCACCAGGTAGCGATGCAAATCCTCCTTGCTTCTAAATCTTTTAATCAATTCTTGTGCTTGCACTCTTTTCATTGCATCATTCATTGACTCCATCTTGTTTACAGATCTAAGAATTGATATTCAAATTTAATTTTATTGATTTCAATTATATACCTCTGTAAAACTTACTATTAAATATGGGCATCCTATAGGAGGTCAACCTCTAAGTGAGAAGGTTTTGAGAACTGGTTTCAAACTTGAGAGATTCTTATCAATTTTTACTGTTATAGATTCATATTTTTAAATTTAAATTGGTACGTACTTAATTAGGATCAGCTCCTAAAATGTTAGAACTTAATTAGGAGCATTAATTAAAGCTAGTACTGAATTAGGAGCACCCTAATTTTAATCATAAAATGACAAAATACCTCCTAAAACAGTACGTACTTAATTAGGAGCACCTCAAATTGGTACGTGCTATAATCAACTTATTATCGAAAGTTAAAATGGTTACTTTCTTACATATATTTAGAGCTGGCTCGTCTCTTAGCACTCATATATCTTCTATAACACTCTTAAAACTTCCCTTGAAACTTGTAGGCTTGGGAAGCTCTCATATAAGCTCTCAATTATAGAGGCAGTTTTATAATTTTAAATTCAAATTTAAATATGAGCGCTAACATTTTAAGAAAAACAACAGCACTTCCATCAAACTAAATGAGACTTACCTTTGGCGTCAATAAAAAGTGTGATAGCTGTGAGATGAACTCTCATAAGGAACTACCAGAGCTATCACTTGAGGTCTCTGTTATTAAAATAGAAATTAATATTAAGCGAGTATAATCAAAATGGTGAGACTGTTATAAATAAATCAAAAAAGGAATCGAATATGATTATGGTCTTAACTAATTTGATTAATTTTTTCAAACTGTTGCTATAATGAATTAAGTTTAAGTATTTGCTTATAAGGCTTTAATTAACTAATCAAATATAAAAATAATTAATTTTTAATTTAATCAACTTTTCCATTTCATTTCTATTTTAGGGCAGTGACTTTTTCTTCACTTCTGATGACTTTCATTGCAACTGTTTCTTGTGTGTTTTTTGTGAAAAAATTTAGATATCTTCAGGATATCTTACTAAAAAAAAATTAAAATTTACATGAATTAGTAATAGCAACAGCAGCAATAGTAGTAATAATAGCAGCAATAATAACAATAGCAATTAATTCAACAATAATTATTAAGCTGGGTTTTTTACTAAAAAATCCAATATTCTTAAATTTCTTAGTTTTTGGTACTTATGATGAAGAAGATGAAGATAGTGATGATGATAACAAAAATAGCAAACATGTGATTTTAAAAATTTTGAAATTCTCTGGAATTTCAACAGCTTAATAATTATTGTTGAATTAATTGCTATTGTTATTATTGCTGCTATTATTACTACTATTGCTGCTGTTGCTATTACTAATTCATGTAAATTTTAATTTTTTTTTAGTAAGATATCCTGAAGATATCTAAATTTTTTCACAAAAAACACACAAGAAACAGTTGCAATGAAAGTCATCAGAAGTGAAGAAAAAGTCACTGCCCTAAAATAGAAATGAAATGGAAAAGTTGATTAAATTAAAAATTAATTATTTTTATATTTGATTAGTTAATTAAAGCCTTATAAGCAAATACTTAAACTTAATTCATTATAGCAACAGTTTGAAAAAATTAATCAAATTAGTTAAGACCATAATCATATTCGATTCCTTTTTTGATTTATTTATAACAGTCTCACCATTTTGATTATACTCGCTTAATAATAGAAAATAAATGGAAAACAAGTGCGTGGGAGACAGAGAAGAGGAGGAAAAGGTAATAATGAAATTCCTATACAAACTGAAGAAGTTGAAGTCTATTTTTGTGAGTTATGTGAGAGAGATTTTGCTCATAAATCAAGCTGGTACAGACATATGAAGGAGCATAGAGAAGCCAAGCCCACTGTCTACTTAAAGCATGATAAAATAGATGGAAAGTATGACTGCTTTGAGTGCCATAAGCAATACTCTCATACAAGAGACTTGAAGAAGCATCTATTAAAAGCTCACAAGAAAGATATAGAAATTGAGAATCATGAAGTTGAGCTGAAGCTTCTCAACAAAAGAAAAGCGAGGGAATATTCTAAGATCGTAGTGCCTGAACAAGCTAGAGAGTTAGAGTACGTTAAGAAGGCACGCAACCAACTGACCTCTGAAATAACAAAAATTATGATCAAGATTCAATATAAAAAGATTCCTG
Source organism: Oxytricha trifallax (assembly GCA_000711775.1). Classification (NCBI taxonomy): domain Eukaryota; phylum Ciliophora; class Spirotrichea; order Sporadotrichida; family Oxytrichidae; genus Oxytricha; species Oxytricha trifallax. The sequence goes on from ARYC01008362.1 coordinate 22,339, forward strand.
TTCTTGCCTAAATTGACCTAGACACTTCACTTTAAAGCTACCTTATATTAGAAGACTCCTTTGATAAGAAACTTATCAATGATCATCAATACGCATACAAGGTGTATCCCTTCAACTATCTCTTAAGTGATGATAAATACTAGATGGAGTTTACAAATGAGTATCAAGTACTCACTCAAGCAAAGTTAAAAGAGTGTAGTTACTTAATCAAGCTAGATGCTGTTCTCCTTGCCAAGGATCATGTTGCATTCAGACTTCCACTCTATGAAATGACCCTAAGAGATTTCATAACAGATCAAAGGAATCATAAGTGGCTTGCTTTGATAGCAACTTAAACCTTACAAGGTATAAAAGAGCTAAATAAGTTAGGCTTTATTCAAAGAGATTTGAAGCCTCAAAATATTATGATATACTTCTCACATGTAAGAGTAGCAATTATTGACTTCAACAGAGCATTAAGAGTGAAAGTGTCTAGGCTTGGAAATGTTATGGGAACTCCAGGCTATTATCCAGAAAGAGAGGACTGGAGAGATGGAGACTATCAATGGGATGTGTGGGCTATGGCAGCAATAATCATAGAGTGCGATATGCCGCGCAATGAATACTACTCTACAAGGTGCGAGAAGGATGCGAAACAAAGAATAAAGCAATTTATTGACAAAACAAGAGTATCTCAATCAATGAAACAAATGGCAGAGTCAATAATAATTAAACCAAACTCAAGATCAGACATATCAATAGAGCAGATAGAGTTGTGATAAAGTAAGATAAACTTCAGACCACTACCACATGATCCTAAAGTGCATTTTGAATGATTAAATTAAATACATTTACTATAAATTTCACATTAAAACCTATTAATAACCCAAACCCCTAACAAATTCCCTACAAATCAAAGCACTTATAAACCTCATTAAGGGGTTTTGGGGTTTTGATCATGAACCTGACGTTTAAAAATGCGAAGATTATGAAGGATTTAAAACGCTAATCATGCTTTACTAATATACAGATCATATTAAACTATTGGTTAATTTCTAATGCTAACGCCAAATCCGCTTAATTCGCTTTAGTATCATTTCTATGCATATGTTCTAAATTTTTTGTTATAGATCTTGAGAATTAATCAAATGACAAGATGTAAGTTTTTAATTTCTACTAGTTCAATAAAAATCTTAATATATTCCGTTATTTTCGTCTAATTCATAATCGTTATTTCTATTTACTTTTATATTTATAATTAAGAATTAATAATTTAATTAATAACAACATATAAAGTTTAAGTAGATTTCTCGATGTTTTCATTTTCATTACCTGCAGTTTAAAAGTAAAAAATTATCAAAGAATGTTCAGAATTATTACTCTTTATTTCAAGACTTTTATATATTTATAAAAACATAGGATTTTTTATTATGATAGTAAATTTTAATATAAAAATAATATTATTCATAAAACAATTATAAACTAATCTCATAAAAATTAAGCACATTTTTTATGTCTGAAAATATATGTTTATTTGCTTCGTTATTTTTAATAGATCATTTTTCTGCTTTATATATGTTAAGTTTACTCAACAACTAATTCTTACTGACATAAAAAAAGTTATAAGTAATATTTTACAAGTATATTATATATTTCTTCTTAATATTTATCGATGTCTTTTATGATTGATATCATATTGCATTAATATAAATTAATTAATTTACAGATATTTGCTTGAATGATATTTTCAGTAAATTACTGATAGATCTATTGAATTATTGAATTAAAATATATTTGTAAATATGATTAGTAGAATTTCAAGTTTTTTTTAAAAGAATAAAACAATTCTTAGGATTAACATTTATAAATGAAACTGATGTGGAAAATTTAAATACTTTTTAAAATAATGATTTATTTCTTTCTATAATAGAATTAATTCAAAATGTAATTAAGATTAAACTATTCAATTCCTTCATTTTAATGATCGATTATAGTTTTTATATTTTTAATAGTGATAAATACATGGTAGATATATAGAAATCAGTATTAGATACATTAGTTTTAATGTTCTGTCAATATTTTTATGTTCCTTCAATAAGGTAGTAATTTAAGGAATATTCCAAAATAAATTTCAAGTACTTTACTTACATAGTGGTATAATTGAATTTAAATTATAATCCTAGTTCTTTATTTCATTTTTATGATCTTTCATATATCTTTTTAAACTTATGACAGCTTATATAATTTCATTGTTATTTATTCTATTATCATTATAGACATTTTCTATTTAGACAGCAGATATTTCCCTTAAAAAATAATAAAAACTCCAATTTCTCCGTTTATTCTAAGTTATTGGGATAAAAAGAAAAAGACATTTTGATTATAATGAGTTCACTAATTAATAATTTGAAAATACTAATTTCGAAATAGCTACTTACATATATCAAATTAGGAAGATTACTTATTGTTCTAGGAAGTATAATTTATTTATATATTTAACATTTAAAAAAGTTTAATTAAAAACGGTTGATGATAAAACTATATATAGAAGAAACTCTATTATAAATATGGTCAAGTTTTATTTCAATTTAATATTTGAATCCCCACACTTATATTACTCCAACAAAATTTTTGTCTTGTTGAACCACTTCTCTTATCAATCAAATTTTTAAAATTACAAATTTTAGTAACTTGCTCAAATACTTATAACCTCTGTGACTCAGACATTAGCATCATAATTTTAATTCAAAATGTATTTAATTTTACATCTATTATTTTTGTTATTTTATAGATATTTATTTTAATTTGATCACTAATATGATGAATCATAGCTCTAAGTAACACTTATATTTCTTTTTTCTTATTTTAGATTATTCTTACACATCATTATTTTACTTTTATTTAATTAAAGCTGAAATACATACTTCAGAGTTACTAGTGCCAATTAGTCGCATATAAGAAAAATCAAAAGTCAGTTATTGACTGAATCATTCACAATAGATGCAGTTGTAGCCTAGTCTACGTGATTAGATGCAACGTTGATAGATATCCAGACTTTGATTTTCCAGTTCTACTCACTGATCTCTCAGCACATTACTTAGTTGCTTTAATTTTAATTAAGAGCATTTTATATAATTACAATTTAACTAATTTATATTACTAGTTTCTCTTTTAGTAGCCCTACTTAGTTTATGTGTGAAACACTCTACAACTGCTAATTTCCCTGCTACTAATCACTACTACCGAGGATTGTTTTCTATTCCTTGACCTTAATAAGTCTGAGATCTACTTGTTTCAATACTTGCAGTCTTGTTCTTTTAATGAAGAGTCTAATGAGATCAAACTCACCAATAAATACTCTACTCTTTTCAATGGATACTGCTTTGTAAGTCCTCTGGTTGTTTTTGAATATATCATGGTTTATGGTAAATCTAGGACTGATTTTTTTAAATAGGAATCGCTTGATAAAATACTAAATATCAGATATTAATAAGTGTAGTTATTAATTTAATTTAATAATATTTATAGTATATAGATTAATTTGTATTTATAATAATCTAAAGGTTATAATTTAATTAAATGATTTAAAGTCAATTGGAATCAAGAGCAACCACTTAACAGTATTATTTGGTAGTCTATACTTGATAAATTTGTTCATATAACCTATAAAAATATTTTATTTTATTTTATTTATTTATTTAATTGATTTTTATACCCTAATTTTTCAGTTTAAATTATTTAATGGATTCATATCTCTCATTCTTGTGATGCTAATTAGTCATTTGAATTACTCGAGTGATCTACCTTTAAGATTTAACTTCACTGTTATGAAAGTATTTATCATCAGAATATACAAATATCATATTGGATTAGAATAGATAAGATTTATTAAATAAATACAATTAATGTGAAAGTATGAGGATTAAAGATGAATTAACAACTTTGCCGTCATTAATCACATAATTTAATTGGAATCAGCATGCTTATTTATTAGTACTCAAGGCTAAACATTTCACTGATAACTACTCACTCTAAATAAAACTCTTCTATATTATATAATAAAGTAGTTTCTTAGTAGGATATATTTAGCTAAAATTGTTTTATCATAATTAATTATGAAAAAATGAACTTATTTCAAATAATTTCAGTTCAAAATGGGATAAAATCTGCCTTTTAGTAAACATATATCAGCTTTTTTTTGCTTTATCTTAATGTATAGTGAGTTACTTTATAGCTATTAATTTTACACATTAATCAAGAACATAATATTTTTCCTTCACATTATGAATAAAATATTAACATTAAAAACATTAAGAATCAATTGATTTCAATAATAAAGAATAATAGAATGCTTTAATCTGTTAAATTTCTAGCTTTTTTTAAGCAAAAGCTTATTTTAATCGTAATAATAAATTTACATTAGATAATATGTAAATTAGTAAAAACGTAAAATAAATTTATATTGATCACTACTTAAATATAAAAAACCTGCGTATTTGCTTTCTTGAGCAGTTTGAAAGGCTTGATACCAATATATTACTTATCACTAAATAATATTCTCGATGCTTCTGTTCTCCTATTCTTCTTCTTCTCTTTTCTCTCTTAGCTTCTCTTATGTTCTCTTCTGGAATCAAGTGTTTCATTTCTTTGGTGTCATTCCTTCTCACTTCATTTATTTACTCTTTTTAATTCTATGACAATGTGGCTTTATATGAACAGATACCAAAACATATATAAATCATGTGTTCCCGTATTTACCCAATTTATCTTTTTACTGCTTCATCATGTTCATTATATGAACCTTGTTAAAGCTCTACAAAACAATTTCATCCCAAGAAGTAACATTTTTATGTTGTTGAATTGTTCTGTGTTCTTATCTCTTAGTTCATCTTATCCACATTGATTCGCTTTGTTTCTCGTATATTCCTAACATTTCTTTTACACTGTGACTTATCACGATTTCCCCAGTTTCTTAAACTTATATCTCAACACGAGATAAAAAGTATAATGAATTATCTTTATTTATGAGTTCAAAAATTTTACAAATATTTCAAAGATTAGTTCATCCTACAGATTAAATGCTATATGATTTGAAATTTGTATGGGCATAATTCAATAATCCTCATAGTCCATAATTTAGGTTTTGTCTTGTTATTTTTACTTTTCTCTTCGTCTTTAACCTTCAACTATTAGTTTGTTCTGACAACTCATTCAGTTGTCTAAATCTTTTAGGTAGTATTAATAGAATTTTAACTTACAAAATTAAGAATATTGTGGTATCTTATCGAATTTCTTAAACCAACCAACTCCTTCAACTCATTTTATAATTCTCCTTAAACGATAAAATTCAACAAATAAAAGGTTAGGAAAGTTGCCTACAATACATAATAACTTTTTTTACAACCTAGTTGGAGATTATAAACAACATTTTGGTCTTAGGATAAGTCTATATGAGATTATTAAGCATTTTCATAAAGTTCACATGAAGTAAAGCAAAAGAGTTAACTTTGGTATCCATAATTGTTCTTTTCAAATCTTAATCCACCATAATCTCTAGAACCTTCATTATATTAAATTACTATAACTTCATAATAGGGAACATTTCAAAGGCTTATGTTTAATATTACGATATTATAATAATTATGACTATAATGATGATGATTTACCCACTTTTCTAGAGATACACAGCTCTACCACTCTTTATAAATATTAGGAAATTCCATTTTTTGGAAATCTTTTTATAGATTCTTTATCTATAAGCTATAAAACTAATGTTGAATATCTATCAATCATATCTTTATAAGAATACATCAATTACCACTGCTCTTGTAAGAAAATGATTCTAAAGTCTATAATTTTACTATCCCATTTTATTGAGATCATTATTGAGATGAATTTTAGTAAAAATTATTCAGTTTTATTTTGAAATATAAACGGCAACTCGATTCGTTTAGCCTTCAAGTTAATTCAATAATTCAAAAGTATGTTTAATTATTTCGAAATAAATTTATTTTTCAATATTTATATTGTATATTTCTTTGATATTTGAAAGTAACATCCATTGCAGTAATTGATTTTATTTTAATTTTTATACTTATTATTTGTGATTTAATATTTATACTCACTATTATAAATTTTTTTCTTCTCACTATATTTACTTAATAATATTGATTTATGCGATTGAAAAATATTTAGAGTAACTTAATATAATATATTATTATTATGCATTGATGATCGCTTGAAAAATATAGATATTATTTTAAATTAATTCATTTTGAATTAATATTTAAGTTTGTAATAAATCTTTATTCTAGATTCAGAAGGACTATCACAAAAATCTTGAATATTAAATAAGTTATTTCTATATTAATGTTATTATAAGATTAAAAAAGTTACCTGTCATTCAGTCACTAATCCTTAACTAATAAATTTTACCAAAATTTAGGTTCTATTAACTAAACATTCACTTTATATTTAAACTTTTAATTAATCGATTTATTGTCTTTTTAGGATACTATATTTTTAATGATACTTGTTCGAAGGTTAAGTAAACATAATTATTCACATGCGCAGATATTTAAATTTATAATACTAAATAATTACTGGTATTAAATGTAGATAAAAGATTTTTTAATCTATGCTATATTAGAATTTGAATTCTCAAAATTAAAAGAAATTTTTCCAAGCATTTTTTTTGTTCTTTTTAATATAATGCATAGTTTGAAAAGCTATATAACGAGAAATATGTCTATTAAAAAATAATATAGCAAAGAATTAGTCTAATTTCTCTAAAAGATTAAAAAAAGCCTATATATATGATCTCTCTTAAAATTGTTTTTTAATTGAATTGATTTAAAGAGCTTGAATAACTATACCTAGTAAAATTTATTGGATTCGAGATTTTTCATATACAAGATGGATGGACAGTAGTCTTAAAATAAAATTGTAATTATTATGATAAGCTGAGTACCTTATCTACTTATTACTTAATTTTACATTTGAAAATTTTGGGGTTAATTCATTTTTTTCATATTACTCAAATCAATTCTATATTCATGAATTAAAAAGACATCTAAATATGTGAATTAATGATTTAGAAACCATTTTAATTTAACATTTTATCCTAAACTTATATTATTTTATGGATTAATGATGATAAAGCTTACTTTAATTTCTAATTGAATATTAATTACTTACGATTGCTTAAATTTATACAGATATCAACTTGACTTATATAAATTAAAATTCGATGATTATAATTTATTGCTACCATTTTAATTTATTCAAAGATTTATTTTGTAATATTTAATGCTATCAATCTAACTTATTTGTGTTTAATAAACAACCTAAGCTATATTATAAAATTAAACTTAATTATCAGCTATAATAGCCATTAAAATAGTTTTAAAATTAAATAATTACAAAATTTCCTTAGGAAAAAATTCAAATAACCTTTAATATAAATCAGCTGATAATATATATTTAGATTGCGAGTATTTACTTCCTGTATTTATATCACTTAACTTAGTAACTTTTTTTTCTTAGTCAAATATGCACTATACATATTTCTTTCATGTTGTTATCATTTGATATTAATGTTTGCTTATACTGATAATATATTTTAATGTAATCTACAACATAATTAATTAAATTTTTGGACTAATATTGATAAAAAAAAATCCACCATTCAATATTTTTTTGAAAATTAATATGCATATTTATCAAATTCTAATTAATAATAGCATTTCAACTATTAATAATAGTTTAATATAATTAAAAAAACTTGATGAAGGTAAAATATTTAAGAAATGATGAATGATAATTTCTCATTTTAAAATTATATATAAAGCTTTGATTAATTTAAAAAGAGCAAATATTTCAACCAAAAGGTCTCTCTTCGTAGTTTCGGAATTCAGAAGATTATTTTATCAATCAGTTAAAATATATGCAAAATTGAGAATAGTTAAATTTAAAAAAATATGATGAATTATAAAATAAGTCATTTTCTAAACATTATTAAAATTATTTTTAATAAATTTGTTTGATTTATATTTATTATTAAAAATGGGGGCAAGTTGTAAAATCTATATTTTTACTACTTGCAATTTATTATATTATTAATATATAAATATTTATTTTTACTATATTTGATTAAACACTTTTCTAATATATGCAATTACTATTATAAAATTATTAAATAATATTTATTCAAAGTTATTTTATATTTTAAATAATTTACTTTATACCTAAAATATACAATTATTTTTAAAATTTTTATCATTTTAATAAATAATTTTTAAAAATTTACAAATTTATGAACATGATAAAAAATTAAATTTGATATTAATTAAAATAAAACTTCATTTATATTTCTTTTCACAAATAAAAATGATTTGTTAAAAAATCTCTTAATAAAATAGAAAAATAATAAACTTTATATTATTCAAAGGATGTTTAAATTCATTTTCATTGCATAATAATATTAAATTTATATTTCAATCAAATAAAAAATAAGTATAAAATATTTCAACAATTTTGTGTACGATTTCTATTTATTTGTTTGAATTTAAGAATCTAAAAATTCGCGAATTTTTCTTTATTTTGACTGATTTTAAATCTAAGCTTATTAGGAGAGAGTGATTAAAATATCTGAATCCTAAAAGGTTTGAAACTCATTTAATTTATAAAAGACTAATAACTTAATAAAATAATAGTAAGATTAAATATTAGAATAAATAAATTTACTTTAAAAACAAAAAGAATTGCATAAAATTAAAATTAAAAATATTACACCTAAAAAAGAATAAAGGAATCTAGACTTGATGAATATATGGTAATGGTAAAAATATAATTTTATTAAAATTTGGTTTTATATTCTCAATACATAGATATTCACTTTATAGAATCAGATTAAATGAATTGATAAATAATCTAAAAGGAAAGTCTTTAAATACTTTTAATAATTAATTTAAATATTTATAATTAATAAGATATATGAAAAGAGCAATATAAATTAAAATAATTTGAATAATGAAGCTCATTAGTTCTTACAATTATTAAATAAAAAGGAAAATTGATAGATTTTTACAAAAATAAGGATTTTAATATTAGTTTGCATAAATTGCTTAATATTATCAAATTTAAATAATTAATTACAGATTAAAGTTTATGTTTTTATTAAATTGGGATAAAAAAGAAAATAACTAATAATAGCATTGGAAAATTTTTAATAAGTGATTTAACTTTGAATATGTAAATCAGGAAAAATCTTAAAACATATTGCTAAAGTATAAATGAATTGGGAAATTTGAAAAATGAATACATAACTGTAGAATTATATTTATAACTGCCACTAATTACATTTGTTTTAAGAGTAATTTGATTTAGTACACTTTTAATTTTAATTCAGTTAAGAATAATTAATTAATGACAAAATAGAAACAAATTGTACACTAAACTAATTATAGATTATTAGTTTTTTTATAATAGGGAGCAAATTTAAAAAAACTGAAACAAAATGTACAGTAAAACTAACTTTAAAACATAGCTTTTTTTAATTACACATTGTACAGTATGAAGATTAGCTGTACAAAAGTGAATATTATTAATATTTAATAATCATAGAAAATTACTTAATCACCCTTAATGGCTAAATGCGTTTAATCGTCCTCATTTCTTGGGTTTCTTGTCATTCTCTTCCACAAATGTGTCATTTGCGACTGTCTCCTCGTCTTGCATCAAGTCTCCATCTTCAATCAATCTTTTCTGGAAGTAAATTGCCAGCTCGATTTCGCTGAAAGGGAACTTCTCATCTCCTCTATAAATTTCGCTTGTGAACTTGGCCTTGAGCATTCTTGTCTCAAAAGACTTTTTTTTGAGATCATTCATTTGTTCAAACAGAAGCTGGTTTGATATCGCTATCACTTGGCATTTTTCAAACCTAACCACTGGGGTTTTGTATTTGAGATTTACTGGATACCCTTCACCTTCAAAGAATCTCTTTAAGTCATCTATCTTTTCCGAATCGTAAAATATATCTCTCTTGATCTCGTTCATAATAACCAGCTAAGGCTCTGATTGGGAATTGCAGGTATCTAAGCAAAACGACCGATTCAGTATTCTTAAGTCTTCTGTTATAAAGATCTTTCTCAAGTATTTCGCAAGGGTCGTCTTGCCTGTATTGGGCTATCCATAGAGCCATGCAAAATTCACTTTATCTGGGCATTTTCTGGAGAAAAAAAAACTTTGTAAAGCTTGTCTGCTGCATTATAGTACTTCAAATCTTGCAGGGACTTTTCATCTAGCTGTTTTAAATGTGAGGAATATGTGTCTGATATTTGAAGAAAGCCAATAAGAGATTCGAGCTTGGTCTATTTTGGGGCTGGTTAAGACATAATCTTTGATTCTAAGGCTTAGAAAGTGGAGAGGGTTTTGTAATTCTCAACTCTTTTACCGCAAATTTCCGAGTCATCTAGATGCTTCTCGTACATGCCAGCAACTGAATTGATCAACTGGGTTCTGAATAGCTGCTTAAATATGCCAGCAACCTTGTCTTGTGACTATGAACTGGTTCTAGCAAATGACTACTAACGATCTGAATTCTAGCCTAAATTTTTGGGTAATCACCGAATGTGTGAAAATTTTCTGCATCCCCGCACTAAAGCTAAAGTTTTGATACATTTGCAAATAGCTTTCTGATTTGAACTTTGCCAACCACTTAGAATTATATCTGTAGTTTGGTTAATGTCTTTTACCACAGGTAATCAGACTTGCTAAAGTAATTCTTGGTAAGTCCAGTCCCATCTTGTTTCAAATGAATTGTTATGTACTATTTTGCCTTCTCTTACTCTGTGGATTAAATCAGGAGTGCGTGGCTAAATCTTGTTGACGCACCAGACATAGCCTCTACTACATTAGTATACATCTCTTTTCGTTATGAGTGTTGATCTGATGCACATATATATCTCGCTCATTGTAATTAGCAACAGCCTGTTGGCCCTGTTTCTCAATTGAGCAGTAAAAAGTATCTCCAATCCTTAAAACAAGAGATTTTATTAATAGAGATCCTTCCAATCTTTTAAATATCCATTTCATTAATTTCTTAAATATTAATAATATCACTTTGTACAACTAATCTCATACTGTACAACTGTAATTAAAAAAAACTATCTTTCAAGTTAGTTTACTGTACAATTTGTACGATTCTTAAAGTACGCCCTAATATAAAAAACTAATAATCTAGATTAGTTTAGTGTACAATTTGTACTATTTTGTCATAAATAATTATTATAACTGAATTAAAATTAAAAGTGTACTAAATCAAATTACTCTTAAAACTAAATGTAATTAGTGGCATTATAAATATAATTCTACAGTTATGTATTCATTTTTCAAATTTCCCAATTCATTTATACTTTAGCAATAATAACTTCTGCAAATTAAATTAAAATTTACGTTAAAGTAAACTCTTGTTAGGTGACTATGAAAAAGAGTGCAGAATTTAAATAAACTGGATTATAATCATACAATAAAGCATAAATAATAAGTAGAAAATAATTTTAAAAAATAAAGGGAGAGTTAAAAGGAACAGAAGAAGCTAAAAATACTTTTATCGATTAAAAGGGCTAAAATAGCCACAGTTAATGTGATAAAATTACCAATGACTCATGAAATCGAACATGAGACTTAAAACACATAATAAATATTCTGTGAAAATCCTCATTTTTCTTGCTTATCTATTAACATATTTTTATTAAGCTGAATCAATGATAAATATTAATTAATAATTTTTCTTGTAAAATGCCAATAAAATAGGTGATCACTATGCTTCAACACAAGCAATACAGATCTGCCGATCAACCAGGGTAATTAGATTTCTTTTTAATTATATTTTTTAAATTATATATCTTACCGATTAATTGATTAAGGATCAAGTTGTTTTATTTATAATTTGAAACCATAGAATTTCAATTTATAAAATATTTCATAAAATTTAATGTCATAATATTAATATTGATATCATACTATATATTATATATATTAAATATATAAATATAAATATTATATATATATATAATAAATATAATATTATATATATATATTTAATTAGTATTTTAGCTTAAATTTATGAGGTTTGCCTTTGTATCATATTTTATATTTAATTAAAATTTCTTTGAGTAAAATTCATTCTATGATATAACAACTCTAATAGCAATAAAATAAAAAACAAATTATTTAGTTTGCTTATTTACAATGACCTTTTATATTAATAATTAAAATCATAAGAATTATTTTTGAGAAAATTTGAAGTTTAATAATTTAATACAAATAAAATAAAAATGAATAAATGTATATCCAGTACTATTAACTAGGAAACTAAAACAAAAATACTTAAACTCTGATTTGGAGACTAAGATCCAATGAATGCTAAACAAACCTATATTAGTTATAAATAATTAGGGAAATTGTATGGGTTTCATATACACATAATTAGAAAAATCTGCATTAATCCTTAAGACTTACCTGTTTAATGTAAAAAGTACGATAAAAAAGCTTTGAACTTGACGATAGACCATTTAAACTATTTGGTAAACCAGCATACACTGATGGAACTTAAAAAAAAATAAACTATACTCAATTGCAGATAGGGCTAAAATATTCCATCGCAAATTTCCCTATACAAAGACATCTACTTCTAGTTTAAGAAATATATATATATCTCTCTAATGGGGTGAAATACAAAAAATCAAAATCGTCTTATAGGATTTCCGATTCTAAAAGGACATAAATTAAGGTCACTTAGCTTCAAT
>ARYC01008363.1:0-25497 GCA_000711775.1 Oxytricha trifallax
CTTTAACAGCAATAATAATAGAGTGCGATATGCCTCGCAACGATTACTACTCTACCAGGTGCGAGAAGGATGCAAGGCAAAGAATAAAGCAATTTATTGAAATAACAAGAGTGTCTCAATCAATGAAGCAAATGGCAGAGTCAATAATAATAAAACCAAACTCAAGATCATACATATCAATATAGTAGATAGAGTTGTGGTTAAGTAAGATAAACTTCAGACCACTCCCACATGATCCAAAAGTGCATTTTGAGTGATTAAATTAAATACCTTTACTATAAATTTCACATAAAAACCTATTAACAACCCCAACCCCTAACAAATTCACTACAAATCAAAGCACTTATAAACCTCATTAAGGGGTTTTGGGGTTTTGAATATAACAAACATCAAAATTTGGTCGAGTACCTGGAAAGAAATGAAATTATCTCAGGCAGCGATTTTTTCACGACTTGACTCTAGAAGGAATAATGTTGATCAAAACATAAGCTACATGTTCCATCCTACTCATAATTCATGGAAAAAATCACTCAGAGAGATATTTCAATTTGCGAAAGTAAAAAAAAATTCATAAGAATTCGTGTATTTTAACGATAAAATGAGTATGAATTTCCTGATGAAAGACTCAAAGAAGATAAAATGTAAACCTTGATTAAATGCACAAAAACTTATTTAGACCAAGTCCTCAAGTAATTTGGTTGAAGAAATAAGAAAGGAAGAAGTTTGAGGCAGAGAAATATTTAAAATCGATTTATCTCGATGGGGGAAAATATTATGTGAATACTATAAGAATGAAATAAGTCATTAAATATTTCTCTACATCTTACACTTTTAAAATTTTTTCATAGCTATTTTGTATAGAGAGATATTAATTTATCAGGAGTAAAAAATTTTAAAAGTTAAATTTAAAGGATCTACAGTTAAGTATGATAAATCTAATTTGATCTATTGATGATTCAAATTATTGGCTGTTAAAATATATCAAATTCAAATCAATAGCAGTTAAAACGATAATATAAAAATCAAAAAATACTAAAATTACATATTTAATTTAATTTTTTATTTTATTTTAAAAATTTCCCATTTTAAATCTATTTTGATAATATTATTTTCGATTGACTTAATATCATTTTTAATTAATCATTTAAAATTAAATAAATAAAAAAATAATATAAGAAAACCTAATGTGTAATAAAATGTATTATGAATTTAAAATATATACAATGAGGACTTATTAATAACTCGACCGAAAACTATTTTCCTTATTAATAATATTATTACTATGCCTTTTCGTATATTGTTTTAGTTATAAAAAGAATATTTTCAATTTCTTTTTTAAATTATTATAAAATTTATGAAAAATAATATTCAACTAATAAATTTTGTATATTTTGATTAATTAATTATGAGTACAATTAATTTTATTATTTTGATGCTTACTTGATAGTGCGTTTAGATTTTTAATATAGAACTTTAATGATCTACGAGGTTAAAATGACAAAACAATTGATAAGCTACTAGACGGTCACGACAATATCAAAGTAGGTTTAGACTATCTAGACTAACTGGCAATTCAAATTGAAAGTTTAGAGGCCTCTTCTAGAAGCGACCTAAACTAATAAGGACCCCACTCGGCATATAAATTATACATTAACTTTATTTATCTATTTATTAGTGTTCGACTTTTGAATAAACTAATTGCATATTAGCAATGAGACATTAATTTAATATTAGAACTCCTATTCTAATCGATTAATTATAATAAGGCATAATATATACTAAAAACAGAGCCTATAAGACAAGACAACTCTAAAATTAAATATATAAACTAAAATATTACATAAATAATTACTTTGAAGAGGGGAAAAGTTTTAGAAATATAATTCAATCAATAAAAAATATTAGAAAATTTATAAACTATTATATCAAGAATTAATAGGCTAAAATTGCCATTATTTTTATAAATTGTTTTTCTCTTTAAAATTAAATTTTTTTATTTTAATTCCATACATTATCCTGAATTAATAAAAAATCTTGTTAAATTTTAATATTATTATTTTAATTAAGCAATTATTGAATCTATAATCATAAATAATTTGTGCAATAATATAATATTTATTAAATGAAGCTATAAATTTATGGACCTAAAATAGAATACTAATATTTCAATATATTAACAATTCGATACAATAATCTTAATCTGTAAATTGAAAAATAAAATATTGATAATGGTTATTAATATATATAATATATAAATTAAATTTTATTGAATGCCTCAAAATTTAAGCTTGATTAAAGAGTGATATATGATAATTAAGTTAGTAAAGTTAATACTGCTTAAAATTAATTAAATTAAAGCAAATAATGAAAATATCACAATTTAAAGCAACTAAATATAATTAGGAGGTGATAGATTTTCTTTATTTTATTTCAATTTTGTAGTTATAACTAATTCGGTAGGGAAGTCTCCTGACCCAGAACAATTTCCCGCCCCATGAAAGTTTCCTACCCGCGGTAGTTCCTATGCCAACATTCAAATTTATATTATTTGTCAATAAAATTATTAGAAACATACACATCCAAATTTCAATTACCATAATCATTTATTAAACAACTATTTCTAATATATATATATTTTTCAAGGTTTTTGTTATTCTTTGTCTAATTATATTTAAAAATTAATGATAAACTGATTGTATTTTTATATAATTAATGTGATTTTCATTAATATTGAAAATCTTTATCAAAGTAAAAATGATATAAGATGCTATATTATAAATAATTAAATCATTTAGATGATAAAAATTTTAAGGAATTCATAAATATTTAAATTTTATGAATGAGACAGTAAACTTCTTAAGAAGTCATGAAACTTTCCCCCTCCCCATAAATTCATAATTTTTTTGGTAAAGATCATTTAGTTTTCAAAATGATTATACATTAAACAAAGCCTTTTTTAACTTTTAAACATTAATTTAATGTTAATTGCTAAAGTAATATCAAAATATTTAGATTATATTAATGATTAAATTATTCAACTAATTTTGTACTAAAGCAATAATAGTTAAGCTAATCAATTAAATATTCTAAAATACTAAAAAAAAGAGTCTTTTTTTCCCATGTTACTTTAATATTATATATTTATATATATATTCTTATCTATATATGATAGGTAATTATCTGTGAAATATATGTAAACCCAAAAGCTATTGTTTACAAGATTTGGTAGACTATAGAAATTAAATTAATAAAAGATGCTTTAAACTTAATAATAATTAATTCATTTCAAATTTTCTGTATCTCTCTCTTAAAATTTCAAGCTTCTCCATCTTCTCATTGTCCTAGTTTTCGATATCCCGCATGCTCCTACTATAGGTCTGAAATTATTTGCTTAATCGGTCAACGAACTAGACGGGAGTTTTTTTGTGAGTGGTCTTGAACCAAGTATGAACTTCAGGGGGATTTGGTGGGACCTCTGCATGAGCACGTGCTAGGTGGTCGAATAAGTAAATTAGAGAAATTTTAATTTTGTGGTTTTCTAATCGTGAGTTTTACTCATGCCTTGTTGTAGACGAATTGCATCTTATTTGATAATCAATCATAGTCAAATAATACCTAAATCGAGGGAGTATTTTTTTTATTGAGTTGCAAATCCCTGAACAGACAGGTTATTACATTTCAGTGATAAGTTGAGATCTATGACTGCAATTAACGAAGGTAACATGGAATGTAAAAAATTTCTGGAATTAGTTCTTTGAACCATCATCTATTTAAGATGTTGCTGTCTCTTCTCTATCTAATTTAGGTAATTTTAAAAAAGCTCTGCCGAAAAAAAGGCTAGTAGCACAGCTAGAGCATAGGGTTCCTGAAATCCTGACCAAGAAGGTTTTTAAGACAAGATGCTTTTGAATAATAGCTATTTAGATTACGCCAAATCACCCTGGAAGCTTATTCCATTTAGCTTCGTTGTTTAATATGTGCAGTCAACTATAACCGGCAATGTGACAGTTAAAGTTTGGTTCCGATAGCTTCTTTGAATTTTGGCTATTTTTTCTGAGATATTGACGCTGCTTAGCTATTCTTCAATTATGGAAGACTTTTCGGACAAGTATTGACATCAAAGTTTGCCTGCTAAGTAAATGATTTCCGGAAGCAGCCATTAATGATATACTTTATGGAAGTCACGCACTTATCGCTTGAAATTCTTCCCTACATTTTGCTTTTAAATACTATTGTTTGAGTCTTACCTGATGAGAGATAGCGAGATATCTCCCATAGGATCCAAGATGTTTTCCATGGTTTGGTAATGTGTCGAATCATTGTGAGAGCCTTCAATATGGCGCTCGCCATCTGTCTTTCCTATTTTAATAATCACATTCAAAACCTCGTCCACTAATTACAAATAAACGAGCATGGAGCGCGGGCCAAGAATGCTACTAACCACTCATTAGAGTGCCCTCTGAATAATATTCTCGACTTGAATATTGCACATGAAATTGTTCAGGTGGTGTTTAATAAATAAATGTCTTCGTGCGCAGGGGATCGTCGAATTCAAGATTGTCAAGTAAAAGATTCTTGGTTGGATCTTTCGGAAATACGAGGTCGTATTGCTCGCATAATGAGGTGTGAATATAGCATTAAGTGGTTAAATATGAAATTTGCTTGTTGCTCAGGACTTCAAAGTATTATAGTAGAGGTTGGAAGTTTTATAATAATTGAATCAATCACGGATCCGTCACTTTGGTTGCTTTAGTGAAGATAACTATACTACTTTAACTACTAGGACCTCTAATAAATTACTAAAACAACTAAATTATTATAATTATCTATCTTGTAAATTATAGCTTTGGGGTTTAATATTTATTTTAATTAAATCCTTAAATAAAATAAAATTCAACAATTTTATTTGATCCTTAAATTTTATGATAGGGAAATCAACTTTTGAATAGATCAATGTTTTATTTAAATATAGCAAGACTCAAATTTAGATTGTACTTTGATAATTTTAAAATAAGAAATTAAATATAGATTGAAGAAGCTCAATAAGATTTATATCGGTACTTTTTTTTATTTCAAATATATCTCATAAAAATCATCATAAATTTTAATAAATAATTATTATTGACAAATAATTGTTTATATTTAAATCTATTTGCAAACATAGTTAATTTTTTTATTTTTTTATATAATTAATCATCATAAGCAATTCCTAAAATATAATTTTGATTATTTTAAACAATAAATATTTTAATATTTTTCAAGTTACTCTTTTTAATTATATTAAAGTGGATTTTTACAAATAATAATTCCAAAGTGAATTTCAATCTCAATATTTTCCTAAAAGTACATATTCTTGAAATACAATGAATTTGATAAGAAAAAATCGAAGTTAATAATTCTATAAACAATCAAATTAAATAGACTGTGATTAATAAATCCTAAATTTATATTGGGACATTATTACATATTTATTATCTGGGTGACTCATACAGTTGATATTTTATTATTAATAATAATAATAATAATAATAATAATAATAATAAAATATCAATAATAATGCATTATACAAATTGATATTGAATATGCAACTTTGAGGTCCAGAGTTCGTTAATAAAATGACATTTTAGTTATTATAAATAGGAGAGTGTCTCATTCAGTTATTAGTTATTTGATCAATCAATATTAAATATGTTAATGGATTTATAAACTTTTATTTATGAATTTTGTATTTTTTATAAGAATTTTGATAATTTAAACTTTGAATTTTATAAGAGCTTTCAAACTCAAATTTATTCCAATTATAATTTTATGTTAATTTGCAATATTAGTTTATATTAGTACTCTTATTAGTTTTTATTTGAGACGATTACTACTCCTCATATTAGCTAATTAGACAAGTTAAATAATCTATACCATATTCGACTTTATGATCATTTTTAATTAGACTTTTCATAGTTTTATCATTATTACTCTAAATATTATAATTATATACAAGAAAGTATTTTATATATTTATATTCTTCTCTAGTAGACATTCAATTATAAAATTAATTAAATATATGTCTTATTCATAAATTATTATTTGATGATTATTAAAATGCTTGACAATAAATCTGAACGCCTCATTAATATTTAAATTATATTTAGTGAATATGATTTATTAAAAAAATGCATTAATTTATTTAATTATTGGATCATTTTAAAGTATGTTATCAATTAGGTTGATGGTATAATTGTATAGTAAATTATATATCTCTCTAGCTCTAGCAGTTTATACTTGCTATTGCTTAGCAGAGTTGTTTTCTTGTTTTATAAGCTTCTCTAATTTTATTTTAATTAATTGCAAATATAATATAATCTATGAAAAATTTTAATAAAAGTGTTTGAAATTATCAATTATACAAAATATTCAAATTTACAGTGATAGAAAGTAGAACCAATGAAGAATTCTAATTCTTTCACTTTATTAATAATTATTTAATTATTATTTAATAATTAATTTGGAATACTTTGATGGATCCTGATTGTTAATCAGTAAATATTTCTAATTTTATTTATTTTTAAAATAAATTAAAAAGACTAAATAAGATTTAAAATAATAAATTAAATACTATTAATTTTATTATTATTATTATTTTTATTATTTGTATTATTATTATATAAAAATCAGTAATAGATCCATTTTCATATTATAAATTACTTCTCACATTAAAATAGTGCGAAATGAATTAATGAAGACATTCCACATAGAAATCATCACTCTGAATTTTCTTTCTTCTCTACGTGTACTTTGTGCTTTCTTGAAACTTTGTTAGATAAAATTTTACAATTTTTTTAAAGCATAATAATCGTAAAATTCAATTGATATATAAAACATAATAAAACATAAAATTTTCTGATTTTTCTTAAGGTAGCTTTTATAATAATATCTCTTCTCTTGATTTTTCCAATATTATAGTACTTTTTGGCAAGAATCTTTCTCGTGGTGTCAAAGATTTTAGAATTTTTAATTCTTTATTCTTAAGAGACTTCTTATTCTATTTAATCCATAATTAAATCGTTGTCTTATTCATGAGCTCATTCATTCAAGTCCTCCACAGTCAAGCTGTTGCTTTGTGAAGAAATAAAAATAAAAAGATAATACTATTAAGTATACATTATGAAGAAAAAGTGAGAGATTCTTGAATTAAATAGATAATGCAAATTAGATATATTTATTTATAATATTTTTAAATTTAATTTGTTCTTGAATTATTTGTTAGTTAGCGAGCTCTGATTGAAACTCTTCACTTTGACAAAATGATGTTCCCCAGTCCTTAATCACTCCAATATGTATTTAAATCACAATTTATTCTAATCTTATGATAAAATGAAAAGAAATTTTTATATATAAATAAATATGATTATTCAAAGAGCTGAAGTAGTTATTGTCTTGGATTGTATTCAGTTGATTGTCTGATTAATATTTTACTATGTAGTTTTCATTTAAATCCACAAAGTTTGTTACTGTTTTATTTTAGGCAGCTACCTATAAATTATATACAAAGTAAAATAATTATTTATTAATTTATTATTGCTAAAATAGATAAAAATAGGAAATTTAAGAAATAAAGTATAAATGCTTAAATGTATCAAAATATTAACTGCCAGTAATTAGGAGAGTTAATAAAATAATTAGATTTAAATTTAAAGTAATTAATTAAATCAGTAATTGATATATATAATTAGTGGTCTAGTGGTCTGACCATAGTTTTAGTGGTCCACCGGTAAGTATATTAATTACTCTTAATTACATAATTGCATGTGTAGACTACTTATTACTGCACAGTATCCCAAGACACTGCTCCGATGCTATCTCGACCACGGCCTGGTGCTCTCCTACGGTTGTAACTGTGCTGGCGGAAACGCAGCAGGTGCAAATACATGTACCAAGTGCCCAGAAGGAGATCTCCTCAAGTCTGACGATACCTGTGGTGCCTGTCCAGCTGGTGAATACGGAGACGATGATGGTGTATGTGCCGATTGTATGGATCAGTATCTCTCTTGCACTGGTTCCGGTAACGACATCATAGATGATGGATGTGTTTGCGATGTTACTGACAACTTCATACAAATTGATTCCAACGATTGCCTTACAGTATGTCCTGATTATTATAGAGATGACGGTTCATTCTGCTCCAGTAAGTTTCATGTTACATTCTAACCAACTCTATAGGAAATGTTCAACCAGGGATTATTAGTTTTGCGCTTACTCATGCTATCACAACCGATCAGCTTACAGACGGTGTATTTGAGTTCTTGACCAAGGATCCGGGTGGAGTCAATATTTTTTAAGTCATTTCTGTATCCGGCTTGGTGGTCTCCGGCATGTTGTCTCCATTATCTTTTTAAAATGCAATTAAGTAATTAAGAGTAATTAATATACTTACCGGTGGACCACTAAAAACTATGGCCAGACCACTAGACCACTAATTATATATATCAATTACTGATTTAATTAATTACTTTAAATTTAAATCTAATTATTTTATTAACTCTCCTAATTACTGGCAGTTAATATTTTGATACATTTAAGCATTTATACTTTATTTCTTAAATTTCCTATTTTTATCTATTTTAGCAATATTAATATTCAGTCTATTTTAAAAATTGAAAGAAAAAAAAGCTTTTTATTAAATTTGAATCGTTTACGCTAAAAACTATTACTTTTTCTATATATTAATGCTTAAAATTAGAGGTTACAAGTTATTTCTAATTACCTTAAAGTACGTATACTTGGAATTCAAAAGTCAATTATATCTTAAAAAGGATTATGGATACAAAAAGATGTTTTTATATTTTACAATATTTTATCAAATAATCAAGCAAATAATTTAAATTTACAGTACTTTTAGGTCCTATCAATCTAAATAATACAAACTTTTAGCGCTTTAATGTTTTGTTTAGTTTATTTCAGTAATTCAATTTTTTCCTTTTTTAATATCAAAATTATATGAACTATTCTATATTATTACATTATACTCAGACATCGAATTTAACTCATTTAGTTAAAGATCCTAAAAGGAGTTATAGTACTCCCAGAAGTCATCTTAATACATAATATAAAATGTTATTAAAATAATGAATATACATAGGTTGATAATTTTATGACTAATTAATATCCACATATTAATTTTATTTTATTTTTTCGTGCTAACTTGGATATCCTTATTCTGCTTAATTTTCCTAAATCATAATTATATAAAATTATTAATTGAATAAAATCATTCATTATAATAAAAATGATTGATATTTTGAGATCATTGTCTGCATCTCAGCATGTGAATCTTTGACATTTACTAAGAATTCAGGCATAGGCTTAGATTGATTGATTCTTTGTTGTTTGAGCATGTGATCATGAGAGTGGTATAGATGCTCCATGTTTACTTCTTAATCTTTGAATATATTATTTTTCGTGGTGGTATAAATTTTATTATAATTTTCGAAAACATGGTCTTGCCACTGCTTCTGAATATCGGCATCTTCATTAAAAAAATTATTCTACTTTTTAGGATCATGTAAATGTTACATATCGACACAGTCTAAGGACTCTTAAATTGGCAATTGATTATTGAAAATTTTTTATGCTTATTTTAATTAAAGGAAAGTAAATATGAAACTAAAGACTCTAAATATTTTTAAGATTATTTCCAAAATGTGCTTAGTCAAAAGTCTAATCATATTCATTTAGTCCTTTGTAATTAGTATCATGAGTTACCTCGAAGTTTTATGCCTTGATTAATTTTTCATTATGATCATCATGTCAAGTTCCCATCACAAACTGAAATTTTAGATCTTTATTATTAAATTATGAAATATCTATAATTATTAGAGTTTTTTTCATATATTAATAAATCATTTTGATAAATCTTCAATATGTTAAAATTGCACTTTATTCAATTAGGACGTGCATTAAACATCTCTCTGAGTTTAATCTTGATTTGTTTTAGTGATTTATGAACTTATTGTATGATTTTCCATTTTCTAAGGTTCTTAGACTAAAAATACTCTAAAAAATTAAATAGTTTTAATTAATAAAGGTATTGGATTTGACGATAAATTTGATTTGTATTGAGAGAGATAGAGCAAGTGGGCTGATATTAGAAGAGATTAGTTATAATTAATTATTAAATCAATTAATAAAAAAGATTAATAGATAAAATATTCTTGATCTTGTCTGATTTATTAAAACGATTCATTTATTGAAAGCAATGTTTTAATTAATGAAGGACTTTTCAGAATTTATTAGTTTTGATTTTTAACGTTAGATCCATTCCACAATTAACGGATTATATATAAATATTTATTTTAAATATCAACTAAAAGAGCATTATATTTTATAAGTTAAATTTTAATAAATAAAATAATATTTACTTGATATTTTGGATTAGAGAAACCTAAGAATTTTTCTTTTTTTCTGACTTAAAATTGTTAAAAAAAACATAAATTCAGAACTAATAAGTATTTCAAATTTTATTTAAACAAAATACTGTATAATCATTAAACCGAGAAATTTTTTATATTAGTAAACAATTTATCTTTTATTTCTTTAATTATAGTCATAATTTAAAATACTGTTGTAATATATATTTTTGATATTAACCTCATTCCCTTTCGACTACGAGCCAACGGCTCACTTAACAAGGATTTCCCCCATGTCTTAGGATCGAGTCACCCGTGACCAATTGCTGTTCTCACGGAAACCTTCTCCACTTCGGCCTTCAAAATTCTCATTTGAATAATTGCTACTACCACCAAGATCTGCACTAAACGCTGTTCAACCCAGGCTCACGCCAGAGGCTTCGCAACAACGCTCACGCCCTCCTACTCATTCAAACCCCAAAATCCCATTAAAAGTAATTATAATTCATATAAATGAATTATAAGACCTTGTATTTATTAATAATAAATATTGCATAATATAATATTCTAAAAATTGAATTGCTTATTTTAATATTTACCTTTTCTAGCAACTATTCTAATTGTTTAATAATTTATAGAATCAATTGATTTAATTATAAATAAATCTTATAATAATCATATCAAATTACTTTAAAAAAATCATCATAGCGAGTTATATTGATGCAAGTATCTTTTAAAATTAACAAAGATTAAATAGAAGCCACTTCCTTGAATTAGTAAGATCACAAATAAATTTTTTGCAAATATTTCCATATATATTAATTTTGATATTAACTTACAGAAATTCACTATAATGATATTAAAATTTTATAAAAATTAAAGTAAATTTCGTTTACCATATATAATTTACCGCTACTTAATCATCGATAAAATAGAAATAACTCACTTAAAATATAAATTAAATCCAACATAAGATGAACAGAAGTTTAATATTAATTAAAATAAATATTTGCATTAAAAAATCTATAAAAGTTTATGTGATTTATTGCAGCCTCACTCTCGCTGCAATTTTCAATAATTTAATATCATTATTATATCTATTAAGAGTATTTTTGGAAGATAAATTAATTAAAAGATAACTAAAATAATTAATTGATATAATTTTTAATAGAGCTATTTAATAATAAATTTCATAAATTTGAAATTTTGTAATATATCTAAAGTTAGATAATTTAAATTCATGATATTTAGAAAGTTTAGAAATGACTAAAGATTTTTAACTGAATTTACAAGATATTATTTGTACGATATCGATAAAATATTAATTAGAAAAAGGTAATTAAAGTTGTGATATATTAATTAGAACAATATATGTTTAATTTATTATACTTCAAAATTAATTTTTAATGACTATTAATATATTAATTTAAATTTTTCCATAATAATTTTTATTCTTTAATAATAAGAAATTCAGTTAAATCATTATTCAAATATTTAAAAAATGGAAGAAAATTCAAAACAAATAAGCTACAAAAGCATCTTCGGACCTAAATTGATTGTGAAAGAGTTGCTCGAATACTTTTCAATTTCTCATATTGCAAAACTTGAGGTTCTGAACAAATTTCTTAATGAAAAATTCAGATCTACTTATCTATCATGCTACGATAATGTTGAGATAATTTAGCTAAAATAGCATTATAATCGTGAATATAATCAATTAATCAACATTGTACATTTCTTTTTAATTTTATTATATTTTTAGGTACTCTACCGCATTAGCTGTTTACGGTAGAGTACCTTAATTATATTAATTATTAAATAAATTAGTTTCAAATGCTTCAAATAAATAAGTAATTTAGTTTGTAGAAAAAGTAATATACAAATAATATAAAATATAAAAATGAGAATAATCTTAAAATGTTGCTATATTAAGCAACTTTTTTTAATGGGATTAAGTTTGAAATTGTGAAAATTATATATTTATTAAATTATTTTTATATTTTATATTATTTGTATATTACTTTTTCTACAAACTAAATTACTTATTTATTTGAAGCATTTGAAACTAATTTATTTAATAATTAATATAATTAAGGTACTCTACCGCAAAACAGCTAAAATGCGGTAGAGTACCTAAAAATATAATAAAATTAAAAAGAAATGTACAATGTTGATTAATTGATTATATTCACGATTATAATGCTATTTTTGCTAATAGCATCAGAATTCATGGATATTGATAAATTTTTGAAATTTTATTTTAATTTAGGCACATTATTAAATATCTTAATTGAAATTAAACCATAGAGTGGCAATGCAGGGTTAGTTTAGATTTTGGAAATAATTAAAATAAAAAAATTATATAGTTTTTATCAACTTAACAGAAGTATGAAATACCATATATATGAGACATGAAATAATTTAATTAACCTTAAAGTGAAAGTGAAAAAAGATATAAAGCTTTCGTTGAACATGATTCAGTTTAAGCCCTCATAGTACAATCATATTTTTTATGACATTCCGTTACTGCGTGATTATAAATAGGTCCTTCTCTGAGGGAAAATATATGATCAATAAATAATTTTTATAAATTAATTGAAATTATTAACCGATTTATTTTTTAACAGACTAGCGACCCTGAAATTGGATTACCCATTATTAATTGTATTTGTTAAACCTTGCTTTTCGAGGTGTCAGGATTATAGTATATTAAAATCTGAGTGAGATAATTCACACCAGGTTGTACCCATAACCGCATCAGGTCTCCAAGATTAGCAGCCTCTTGCCAACTAGAATAATGTAGATAATGGAAGTCGGCAAAATAGTTCAGTAACTTCAGGAAAAGGAATGGCTCTGAGGATAGAGCAGTCGGGGCCACATAATAAGATTGCAAAGAAGGTCAAGTTGTTTTGAGTTTAAGGCCCCCAAAGGCTTCGGGCTCGAAACTGAAAAAGATTATTACTCTTAAGGTAGCCAAATGCCTCGTCATCTAATTAGTGACGCGCATGAATGGATTAACGAGGTTCCCACTGTCCAGAATTATAATTTAACAGGCATCTTTTTATACAATTTTGTGAAATGGCCTGGGAGGTGTAGTATAAGTGGGAGCTTTAAATAAAGTATTTTATAGAGTAAATATTAATTGAATAACTAAAACAATTTAATTCCTCTCATATTTACTCTTTATATAGAAAAATTTGTAATAAAAAATATTTCATGTAATAAGTCGTCTACAAACGATTTGCATCAATAATAATTCGAAATTACATTTTATAATCAAGTCAGGAAAAGAATCTTAAAGCTTTACATATCTTATTATTGCCAATAAATAATCAATAAAAATAACAAATTTAAATATTTTATTATTTTTATAAAAGAGTAAAATAAAATATAAATTATCGAATTTGAAATTATATACATTCGAGAGGTATTTTTAATTTTTTTGGTTCTTTTGAGAAAAAAAATTTACTTTATAATTGAGGCAATACTAAATAATTTGAGAAGATTTTATTCATTAATTATTAATTTTTGTACATAAAATTTTAATTTGTATAATCAAGTTTCGATAAAAATTAATTATTTCCTTTAAATGTAAGGTGCAGCAAAATTTAATTCATAATATGAAGAATAAATTATAAATTATTTAATTTTGAATAATTATTATGATATTATTATAATTAAATTTATTTAGCAAATTTGAATGTATAAAGTATTATTATAATACTGAGTTATTTGCCTATTGTTTTTCATTTATTATTAAATAATTAATCCAGCATAATAATGACTTAGAGGCGTTCAGTCATAATTCTTATTTTTTAAATTTAATCAATTAAATGAATTAATTTTTATTTATTTTTATTAAAAAGTTGTTGCAGTTAAAAAGCTCGTAGTTGTAAAATAAATCATTTAAGTGAAAATTAGAGTGTTCCAGGCAGGCTCCCATATATATTTACTTATGATTAATCAAAAAGCAACGTCGCTATAATCAAAATATGCCACAAGCCAGTTATCCCTGTGGTAACTTTTCTGAATTTAATAAACTTTTAAAGCAAAAGGATCGATAGGCCATCATAATTAGTACAGCAGCAATTAAAACCTGAAACTCATTCAAATACATTTGCTTTCTTTTAAATTCAGAATAAGTTACAAATATTATTAATTTTAATAGTATATTTATAATTTAGAAAATTTTTGTAGATTAAATTACATTATTAGAGCTATTTTACAAAATGTATTTTGCTTTTTTTGTTCATTATCAAGTTCATATTCTCAAAAAACATACTTTAAAAAATGAGTAATCTAAAAAAATTCAACAATTCAAATTATATACAATAATTATTATTCTAGGAATACATTCGATTTGGGAAAATGAATTAAAATTAAATTAATTAAATATTAAAATCATGGCAGTTATGAAATCAAAAGTGAATCAAAATTTCAATCTAAGTCGATTCTACGGTAGATCCCGCAATTTTAGCAGGACTTTACTATTGGCAATATTCTTGAATCATCCCAGGAAGAGAGATATTTTTATTTTCAGCCAACTCCCAAAAATAGTAAAAGGGGTTTTTCTCGCTAGGGAGAAGAGATAAAATCATTATGGCAATAACAACTACCGTCTTAATTTTAATGCACTATCCAAAGAGTATAATATTGTTAGGGTTTGGAGACATTTTCCAAAAATATAACTGAAGGTAATTAATAATTAATTAATTTTAATTTTAATTCATTTCCCCAAATCGAATGTATTCCTACAATAACTAAACCAGTTATTTCACTTTAAGTAAATAAAAATAATTGAAATGGGTAGCGGGGTTTTATAAATGCTGCTTTAAAGCCATAACCTCTCAAAGAGAATAATAATAATATAAGTTCATAATTGCATAAATAATATTTAAGTAATTAAAGAGAGGGCTCTACCTAATGGAATAAGTAAAATGACCATGAGAGTAGTGGTATTTCACTGACGCC
Source organism: Oxytricha trifallax (assembly GCA_000711775.1). Classification (NCBI taxonomy): domain Eukaryota; phylum Ciliophora; class Spirotrichea; order Sporadotrichida; family Oxytrichidae; genus Oxytricha; species Oxytricha trifallax. The sequence goes on from ARYC01008363.1 coordinate 15,372, forward strand.
GTAAAGCTCCCACTTAAGCATTATAACTAATTAATTTGGCTGTGGGTTCGCTAGATAGTAGATAGGGACAGTGGGAATTAAATATTGAGAATCTTAAGATAGTCATAGTTACTCCCGCCGTTTACCCGCGCTTGGTTGAATTTCTTCACTTTGACATTCAGAGCACTGGGCAGAAATCACATTCAATTATTTAATTACTAGATGTAATTATGGTATAATAAATTAATATGATGATTGTGTCAACACCGTTTTAAGGCCATCACAATGCTTGGTTTTTATTAAACTGTCGGATTTGTATTAAGAATTATTGACAGATTGATAGCTCTTTCTTGATTCTATGAAATAATTATAAATATTATAAACTGCGTATTTGTCCCAGCTATCCTGAGGGAAACTTCAGAAAGGAACCAGCTACTAGATGGTTCGATTAGTCTTTCTAATAATTATAATAATCCTCTGGCTTCACCCTACTCAGGCATAGTTCATCATCTTTCGGGTCCTAACATTTATGCTCGTACTCTTCTTAATAATTCAATTCAGTTAATTTGTTCCATTAATATTACGTAGTTATTTATTATAATATTAGTAGGCTAAGGTCTCGTTCGTTAACGGAATTAACCAGACAAATCACTCCACCAACTAAGACTTATTAATTATTTCAACAACCACCCATAGAATAGATAATAAGTATCTACCCATCATTTGAAAATAAGAATTTTGATTTACTTAAAATTTTAATTTGTTTATGATATATGCATTTTTTTGACTTAATTTTGATTTAATAAGTATTATTGATTAAATATAAAAGATTCATGATTATGATAATCTTTGATTTACATTACTGTAACTAAATTTTACATTTATAAATAAAGAAAAAAGAGAAAAATATTATAATATTTATCATTATTTTTTAAAAGTATTTTTAATAATTAAAATTACTAGTTCTTACATTCATTTATCGATAATAGCTATTTTGAAGAATGCATAATTAAAAAAGTTATTGGCTTTATTTAATTTCAATATAAATTATTAATATTATATTGACTTTTACTTAAAATTAACTGAAACCTAAAGAGGCTAAATAAGACATTTTCAATAAATAAATTTATTAAAACAAAAATAGAATAACATTGAAAATAAAAAAATTCAATAAAATCTTTTATATTCTTTTAATAAAAAGCTTAATATGACGAAAGTTATAAGAAAGGTTTAAATCGTATGTTAAACATATAAGCTCCCCTTTATTTTTATTATTTCTAAAATAGATTTGAGTTGAAGAAATTCAAGAAATATTAGCTGTATAACTATTATAAATTTTACCTTCAACTAATTAGGAATATGATTAATTCTTATATTTCTATTATGACTAAATTTAATTATGAAAATAAAAATATTATCATCGAATGCCGAAGTCTTTAATATTCGTTCGATTATCTTAAAAACTGTGCAATTGAGTAAAAAGAGGATCACAGGTTAATAAATTTTATATAAACTGGGAGGTATATGTTATCTTCTCTTTTTTATGAAGTCTATAAGCTGGCGAGTATCTTCTTCGATAAAGCAAGAGTAACAATTAACAGAGAAGCAGTAATAAAGAAATTATTTTTTCTTATTTGAATTATAAAAATGTTTAAATGTTACAGATTTATACAGATAATCCAACTTTACTTATTTGATTATTATTTTTGCTATTGGATACAATAATATTATTACTAATTAAATAAGTTGTTTTGATCATAATAATAAGCAAAAAATTATAATTAAGAATAATCCAAGTTTATTAATTAAAAGTACGGTTTAATTATAGATACTGAATTTCCAAGAATCAATTCTGTTTTAATAATATTCAAAATATGAATTTAATTTGTTAATTAATTATTTAATATACTTTTTTATTTTTAATAATTTATGATCTATAGTATTGAAGTAATGGGAAATGTATTAAGTGAAATTTATATATAATTAATCAAACAATTCCTTTGAGAAGTTTAGTAAAGTGAAAGTATAAAAACTCTGGGGGGGGGGCGGAAGTTTTCTGCCATGAGTGAAGTTTCCAGGCAAGTGAATTTTTTTAATAATTATTTTTTATGAATTATTCATAAAAAATATTTTTAATAATTTTTTACTCGTTAATTTTTTTAGAGGATAAATAAAACATTCTTTGTGTGTTTTAAACTAATCAAATATAATTGCTCTCTTATATCAAACATTAGAAAAATTAAGTCATTTATAAATAGAGTTTTTACCAAGAATTTGATTAATCAATGAAAATTAAGATGTTGTAAGAAATAATACAAACTATTATGAAGAAGATTTAACAAAATAGATAAGACATCGAGAAAAATAATCGAATACTAAATAGTGAAAGACTCATATTTAACTTGTTATTGTCAAAGAAAAAATTTTTAGAGAAAGAAAAAAATTAAAATTCTTACTAGCTAGGAAACTTCCCTAAAATTATTTTTTATATCATAAGACTGGGCAGGAAACTTCCCCACCCCAAAGACTCTAATAAAATACTATATTAAGACAGATAAAATATTAGGTGCATTAAACGAATAATATTACAAATTTGTATTAAAACTTTACTAAATAATTAATTGGAAAAATTCTTTTAAAATACTTAAATTCTTTATAAACTAATTAAATTAAAAAAAAATAGTAGCCCCAATATTTTTATATTTTAATCAAGAACGAAAGTTAGGGGATCAAAGAAAATAAATATAGACGACTTAACTGGGACAGGGTATTATTAAATATTATTATAAGCATACTCTAACACGTACAATACCCTGTCAAGTATATTTAATGCTTAAGTTCAGCGGGTGATCTATAATATAAATTTAATCGATAATCGAAGCCGCTCGCAGAGCGCAGAGTGCTTTATGTAAACAAAATTTTTAAATTGCCATAATTTAAATATATTTATTGTATTTTGTAGTATCTGATGAGCGTGCAGTTGGGCACCTTAACTCGACGTTAGGAGCATCCCTCATCGCCAGTTCTGCTTACCAAAAATGGCCCACTTGGGACACGCATTAAAATACCTTAATTTTATCAATAGTTTGATAGGTGTTATGATTTTTATGGATGGGTATGTTGAGAATTGGTTGATTTCGTTTGTTAATTTCATTTTCTTCGCTAGATTAATTTTTAATTTAGATAAAAAATTGTTGAATAAAAAAGAATCAATAATTTGTGGGATGATCATACTTTTTATATTTATATTTAAAATTTCAATTTTTTTTTAGTAAATATAATATAAGATATGATTGATATTTATAAAATCACCCTTTTTTCCAATAATCTATAACTTCTTTTATTAACTTTAAAAATTTTTCAAAGTAATCAAATTAAGTTTTAAACACAAATTTAAAGCTCTAAATGATTACTAAAAATAATATTCAAGAAATTAAAAAATCTTATTTTTTGAATATTAATTTTGTTTTAATATCGAAATTGTAAATGATTTAAAATCTAGTTTAATTAAAACATTGATCAAATTAATCATTTATAAAAACAATTAAAAAATTTATTATTTTTAAATATGATCTTCTTATTATCGCTTAAGTCTCTATCCGATATATAAATATATAAACATTAAAAAATTAAAAAAGATTAGGCTAAAAAATCAATTCAAAATGAGTTCTAAATGATGATTAAAACCTTTAATAAACCAATCCTCACATGTTTTATAATAATAAAAATAAATTAGGTACTGAAGGGTTTGAGGTTTTTATTTAACCTCCATTCCTCAATTAAGAAAGGCCAGGAAAAATTATATAAAATTGAGAACATTGCATTCCAGAGGCCTCTAATCATTCGCTTTACCTAATAAAACTGCGTATTTGTCTTACTCAATTGTAGTTTAAATAAGATTTTTTTTAAAAATAAGTTAACTATAATTTTCAAGGATCATAAATTGTTAAATTTTTAACTCTAATTAATGTAATCCTGAAACATAAGCTTCATTCATTAAAGCTTTAAATAACAAAAGCGTTTGAGTTTAAGTGATAAAGGTAAATTGGTTTGGATAATCAAATCAAAAGTTTTAAATTATTTTTATCCAAAACATAACTAAAAATCTACAATTTATTAATATATAATGAAATTATGAAATAGTTAATCCACTAAAATACCAAACATATATTAAAATGCAATTAAAATTTAATCAAGAATAAATTTAAACAGGATTATTTTTTGGTTATGAAAAAATTTTTAAATCTTAATTTTTGAATTTATTTTTATGGGTGGTGGTGCATGGCCGTTCTTAGTTTGGCTATAAGTATAATTAAATTGTAGAACAAGGGCTGAATCTCAGTGGATGTGATAATTATACAAAATTAAAATTTAAGTATTATTTTTGTACAATTTAAGTTAATAATCGTACCTGGGGAAGTGACTGGATGAGTATACTGCTAGTGTTGTATAGTAATTGAAATTACATATTTTTTACCCACTCTTATTGAAACACGGACCAAGAAGTCTAACATGTATGCGAGTGTGCTTATTCAAATATACACGCGTAATGAAGGTGATTGATGTCAAGCGCAAGCAGCAGAATAATTCAAAAATTCAAGGATAGTAGCGGTTCTGACGTGCAAATCGATCGTCGAACTTGGGTATAGGGGCTAAATACTAGTAATATTATTTTAAATAACGACGGTCTAAACCCAGATCTTATTCCTATTAGCGGATAAATAATCCGACAATTTATTAATTCTGCTTCACAATGATAGTAAGAGCCGACATCGAAGAATCAAAAAGCAACATTTAAAAATATATTTTATTCGCGCCTTATCCTCCTTTGGCACCTTATGAGAAATTAAAGTCTTAAATCTAACATATGAATATAAAGAGTACTTTTTGTAATTTAGATGTTTATTCTAAAATAACTTTTCTGACACCTCTAGCTTAAAACTTTTAACTATTTATATAAGCATGGCCATGCTTTCACAGTTTGTATTCGTACTGAAAATCAAAATCAAGTAAGCTTAGAATATTAAATTCTTCAAACTCCCCACCTGACTATGTCTTCCACATAGATCAGCAGCAATACTTCTTTTCAAAGTTTTAGAGAGGGCTCTTATAAAAAAATATGAATTAAAAAAATATCAGATTCTATAATATTAATTATCTTTAATTTTAACAATATTTAAATTTTCGTTATATTTCTAGTATTTTTGTATTTTTATTTGTATAATTAGTTTCACATTTGTAAATAATAAAATTATTAATTATATAGAATTTAGAACAACTGCCTCCCGAAGGAAACCGGTTGTAAAGAGCATTTTTCATTTTAGATTATAAGTAACGATTGAATTATATCGTCAAATAAATCAATCTTAATTATTTGGCTGTGGGTTCGCTAGATAGTAGATAGGGACAGTAGGAATTTCTATATCAATCTCTTAAGAGAGTCATAGTTACTCCCGCCGTTTACCCGCGATTGGTTGAATTTCTTCACTTTGACATTCAGAGCACTGGGCAGAAATCAAATTCAATTATTAAATTACTAGATGTAATTATGGTATAATTAATTAATATGATGATTGTGTCAACACCGTTTTAAGGCCATCACAATGCTTGGTTTTTATTAAACTGTCGGGTTCCCCTTGTCCGCTCCAGTTCTGAGTCGATAGTTAATTGCAGTGGGCGGATTATATTAATATAAGTTGTTATAAAATATTTTACTTATTTAGATTTATTGATTGCTCCTTACCTACCCGTTGGGTTGTCGTCGTTTCGAGTAAATTAAATACTAATCAAATACTTCAGATTTTCATGGACCATCGTGAACGCACCTGATACCTCGAAAAAGAGAGATATTTCTTGGATATTTTGATTAATATAATGTAACATTTTTTATTTTTTTTTCTATGTCAAAATTTCTTTTCGATATTTGTGCACTCAAACAATTTTTTTTAATTTTTTCGATTATTAGTTAATAAACTATTACTTTTTATAAACATATAGAAATTTATGCTATTTTTTTATTTGTATAAAGACTCTAAGAGAAAGATGAAGACAGATAAATATATAGAAAATATTTCCATTAAAATAAAAAAGAACATTTATAATATGCTTAGCGGACACGACTTCTTAGAGTACTAAATTTTCAATTAATAAAAAAAATAAGATTTAAAATTAAAAATTATTAAAATTATTACGAATATGTAAAATTGAACAAATAATATTAGAATTAGAAGAATGAGGTTAATATTCCTCAAGCTGGATGTGGGTGTTGTATGGCAACATAAGTGAGCTCTATGATAAATTAATTGTGAATAACTATATATTAAATGAAGTTAATTTGCTTAATCTTTACGATTAATGAGAGTATTTTTATTAATTTATTTAGCTCTTTAATATTAGCGTGAACCTCTGGAAGAGTTATCTTTTCTTTTTAACAGACTAGCATCATTTGATTAAATGTAATTATTAATTGTATGTCTGGAAGAGCACCTTACTTTTTAAATATCAAATTCTAATTTAAGTTGGGGCCTGCTCGGAAGGTCAATATACTTTTTGCAAAATTGATAAATTTTTGAACTTCATATATTGGTACGAATAAAGAATAAATGAGAATCCTTCATCATTCATAATATTTATAAATAAATGTTATCTAATTATTACTGTGTTTAACTCTCTTAAAAAATATAGTTAAGAAATGGTTATTAATTTATAAATTTTAAAAATCGTTGATTAAAAGCACTATAACTTGAATACTCTTAAATAATTATCTCTATATAATTATTTGTTAACATTTTTGTTATGATTTTATCTGAATAAAATTTCACTTAATTCATATTTTTGAAAGTTAAAATTAAACTTATGCTATTTACTTAAATGAAATTAATGTACCTGATGCTATTTTTAATTTATTAAGAGATTATTCATGAAATTTATTTCGAGAACCTTTTTTTTTTCATAAAATATATCTATATTAATAGAGTTTAAACTAATGACAAGCTAATTGTGAATTTGATTTAATTAGATAAATCTTTTTTTATTATATTTCAATGATTTATACTTTAGTTATTTAAAATGTACCATGATATATTATTACTAAAAATATAATTATATTTATAATTAAAGTATTTAATTTATACATTCTTTCTATGCATCAACAGTTATCATATGAAGGACTAAATTGCGAAAAGTTTAAACCTTTTAATTAAATAGTTTTTTAATAGCTAAATTCTAAATAAAATTCTTTTATAAACATTGATATAATACTTATAATTTGTATTATAATTTTTTTACTTTCAGTTTTCTTAGAGAATTTTTTATAAGCAAAAAAATGAAAAAATTCTGATATTCTATTATTAAGTTTAGAAATGAGTTTCTATAATCAATGGAGAAGCTATTCTTAAAAATGACATAGAATTGCAAGCAATTAAGATCATTAAGAATTAATATGGTAAGATAGCATGGTGAGAACGTAAATGATAGCATGTGTAATCTTATTTAAAATATATTTATTGTAATAATTTAAGATTAAATCTATATTTTATAATTATTTATAAAAAAAATTATTCAAATATTATATAGCCTATAATAGGCATAGACGTGTTAATTAAATCATACGATTTATTAATTGAATATTAAATAAAGTTAGTTTCTAAATAATTATGTGGGTGGGGGGGGCTTAATTAGAAATTTTAAATTTTTATTTAAATTAATAATCTCATTGTGCCTTTACTTGATCAAATCGTTCGCTTTGAGTAAGAAAGATCAGACGAGGTTTTTCTAGAAAACGTGCAAATTTAATCTACAGCCAATTCAGAAATGATAAGATTAATATGCATGCTTGAAAATTTAAGAATTTTAAAAATCACAAATTGCTCTTATCTAACTGGAGAATTTTTGTAAAATCTAAAATCAAAAAAACTATCAACACTTGATTTCAGTAGCAGCTACTAAATTGAATATGATCAGATCTTATAATGTGTTCTAAATATTATAAATAAGAGTAAAATATTCAAAACTAGTAAAAAATATCATTCCTAAATTTTACATATTTCTTTCAAGTTTAATTAGCTTTATACTACAATTAAATTTTGTTTTAAATTTCATTATGTTATATATAATTTTTACTGATACTAATAATTTTTTGTTATAATTCAGCAACTATTGATACACTTTATTTAGATGGAGAATATATGAGATCTGAACAATTTAACAAGTTAAAATTTTTTATAATTATTATATATTAAATAAATAAGGCAAATAATTTATATATTATGTATAATTTGCTACAACTATAACATCTAATTTATTAACTGTAAATTAATATTTGCTTACTAATTTAAATCATTAAATATTGAAGTTAATCGAAAACTTACATGATATAAAGGAATTTGGAATATTTTTTGGCAATAAAATTAAAATTAAATATATTTAATTTATAAATTAAGGATAAGTTTCTAATCAATCTGACAGCAGTAGTTTCTCATTAGTTAAACTATAAAAGTACTTATTATATTATTTTTAAGTTACTACACAAATTACTAATCAGAAAAGCTTAAAAATTAAACAATACAGCTTTTGAGCATTTCTTCACGGCTAAATTGCCAAGTCTTCGATACCTAAGATAATTTATTAAAATAAAAATAATATAATCATCAAAGATTAGATGATTGCAGATAACTATTGGATTCATCAGTTGTTTTAATATAATTTTAATTTTTTTGGGAAATTTCCTGCCTCAAAATACTATAAGCATTCAGGGTGGAAGTTACTGTCCCATTCTTAGACAAATGCCATATAGTAAAAATTTGACTGTTAGGAGCTGGAAACTTCCCCTGACTTTTAATTATATATTTAAAGTTTTGATCAGCTAAAATTGCTCGAACTTGAGATCACTAAGTCTAAACTGGTGTTAGCTATTGCAAGATGATGGTGTTTCTTCAATTTTAGTAAAATGCAAAGAGTTGAAAAAGCTTAATTTAATCGGATTAAAGAAATTGCAAGATTAAGCGTTTGAAGCAGCTTTATAAATTGAAAAGGATTTATCCACATAGAATATGGCACCGAGAACTGCATTAGACAATTAAAATTATGTTCATATAGTTAATATATTCAAATAAATATAATATTTTAATTGTTCAAACAAAGAGTAATAGTCATTATTTACAATAGTTCTTATTTTTTAAATTTTAAATATAGATTTTACAGTTTAAGAAACAAAATAATTAAAAATTTAAATTTATGTTGGTATTGATTTATCTTAGATTATTTATTGTAATATTTTTATGATCTATATTCAAATATTAGTTTTATTTGATATTAATTGAAATCATAATTTTTTAATCATTTATCTTGCAAATTTTTAACGGTTAATTAGTTATAAATATATATATTTAACAATCAATATTTTTATTTATTAGTTTAATAATATATTTAGACAGTCAAAACCCCAAAACCCTTTCAGTAGTTTGATTGAGTTTTTGATTGATAAAAGTAGACTATTATTGCATACTTTATTAGGGTTTTAATAGGGTTTATGTAGGGGTTTAATGTTTAAATATTAGTATTTTAAGTGAGTATAACAAGCGAGTTTTTTAAAATATTTCACACAAACATACGCTTAGAGTCATGTGGCAGTTCTCTGAAGTTTATTCTTTCTAAGTTGATGTTTGATTGTTTCTATTGTTTGTTAATTCTCTTAGCTTGGCTTGATAATAGTTGAGTATGCAAGTTCTCTGAGTCCTCCATTAATTTCATTTTTATCGAGATATTGTTTTATTCTTTGCTTAGAATCTCTCTCACCTCTGCAGCTAAAGTAATCGTTTCTTGGCATGTCGCTCTCTATTATAATTACTGCTAGAGTCCAGATATCCCATTAAATGTCTCCATCTCTCCAATTCTCTCTCTCTGGGAAATATCCAGGAGTGCCGTATACATTTCCTTATGCAGAGGCTTGCACTCTTTGAGCTCTGTTGAAGTTAATAATATAAACTCTTAGAGGCTGAAAGTTCATCATGATGTTCACTGGCTTTAAGTCTCTATGAACATAACCTAGCTTGTGTAGCTCTTCAATCCCCTCCTCTATCTGCTATACTATCTAGCTAATTTATCTCTGACATCTATTGTCAGATAAGAATTCTCTGTAAGTCATTTC
>ARYC01008364.1:0-30334 GCA_000711775.1 Oxytricha trifallax
AAATCTTTGAAGAGCCTCTTACTCAATTCATGCTTTACCTGTGATTTTCTCTCTCTGTTTAATTTGCTGCGCTCTTTCATCAAGTAAATAGCAGTGCCAAGTTTTTCTATAAAGTTAGAAGACTAAGCTTACTAGAGAAGAATGGATGCTTCAGTATTTCCAAGGAACAGGTCTCGCTGATTTTTATTCCCTGCTTCTCTTTTTCTTCAGGAGAAATGCTATAGCGTTTCTTGTGATCTTCTTAAATAACTTCATTTAAGTACTTAGGTTTCAGAGTTGCAAGAACACCAAAGAAGAAGTTTCTCTCTGGCAACTTATTAGAGAGCTGCAGCTTTGATGGAAGGTAGAGTGCTACGTCCGGATCACTCATAGCATCGTCATATAGGTTTGTCACTGATATTTCAGGGTAGTTAGGTATCTCTATCATCATAATTTCATTAGACTTAAAAGCATTTTTGTCTTCACTCAGTAAGGCTTTTAAGAATGAGATTTTAATTCCCGCCTAAGTTGGCAAGAACAATCCAACTATAATGGATTTATTAATCTTACTTAAGAACTTACCTTGCTATACCAAATATCTATAAAGGTCCACTTTACTTCGAAAGAAAAAAATTTTCCTATTAAATCTTGAGATTAAATTCTCTTCATTGCATCATTCATAGATTCCATCTTGCTTCCTCTTTCTAAAAATGTTAATGAAATTTAAAATTATAGATATCCATTCTAAGTTTATTAAAATCTTACTACTAAATAGGGAGGACCTACTGGAGGTCAACCTTGAAAATATATGCGGAGAAGTATTGAAAAACCTGCTCCAAGTATCACAGATTTATTTTTATTTTTATCAATCTATCTCCATTAAATTGCTCCTAATAATGTTAAATTATTTTAAGAGGTCCTCCAAATTAAATTAAGACTTTATTAGGAGTTAAATTTTAAGGTTAAAACTTAATTAGGAGCATATTAAATTTAAAAATGTTTAATAACTTTACCTCCAAATTAAGTTCAAACTTGATTTGGAGGACCTCCTAGAGAAACAAAACTTCCTTAGGAGTATTTTAATTTACTAAAATGTATAAAATTCTCATTAAATATGTCTACTTCCAGTCTTTTATGGTTAGTTCATTTTCTTACCTCTCAGCAAAGAAACTACCAGAGTGTCTTATACTCTACTATAATAGTATATCTAGGTATATTTTATCATTATTATAATAAAATATATCAGAAAACTAAAATGAGCGCTAACCTTTTGAGAAGAGCGGCATTACTTGGATCATATCAATAAAAGTAATCATTTCAGCAACCAATAAAAGTATAGACCAGAGACGCTTGTACTCAGTGGGAGCCTACTTATGACAACTTAAACCAGTCTAGCTTTGAGATTTAAATATAAGTTGAAGTAGGAGGTCATTAAAGAGGCTGTGCAAATTGAGGAGGAGGTTAAACAACCCGCCATAGAGCATTAATAATTACAAGACAAAGTTGACTATTAATGCAAAGAATGCAATAAAGTTTTCCCTTACAAGCCAACTTATAAAAGACACTTGAGAGACATACACAACGATATGCCAAGGTTATATCTCAAGCATTAAAAGAAAGATGGGAAGTATGTCTGTGAGTTCTGTGAGAAGCCATATTCTCATACTAGAGATATCAAAGTTCACTTAAAGAAAAAGCATAATCAAAGTTTTTCTTTATTCATGAACCTACAGGAAATAGACTCCTCTAAAAAAGAAGATCAAGAAACCCAGTGGAGTCTCTTAGAGTTGAAGTGAAGAAGTAAGTCAAAATGAAGAAAGAAGTCAAGAACTTTCCAGTCTCTGAGATAAATAAAATCATGATTAAAATAGAGGCATGAAGATTCCTATATTAAAAATCATTGACTTAGATTCTTGCCTAGAAAGCTACCTCACTCTTGAAGATAAAATAGAGAAGAGAGTCATTAATGATGAATAATATGCTTACAAGATATATCCTTTCAATTACTTTCTTGCTGATGACAAGTTCCAAATGGAATTTGCTAATGAGTATTATGCTCTTTAAAAGGCAAAGCTAAATGAGTGCAGACATATCATCTAGCTTGATGCTATTTTACTCAGTAAAGATCATGTAGCCTTCAGGCTTCCTTTATTAGAAATGACTTACAGAGAATTCTTATCTGACAATAGATGCCAGAGATAAACTAGCTAGATAGTATAGCAGATAGTTGAAGGGATTGAAGAGCTTCACAAGCTAGGTTATGTTAATAGAGACTTAAAGCCAGAGAACATCATGATGAACTTTCAGCCTCTTAGAGTTTATATTATCGACTTCAACAGAGCTCAAAGAGTGCAAGCCTCTGCAAAAGGAAATGTATACCGCACTCCTGGATATTTCCCAGAGAGAAAGGATTGGAGATATGGAGACACTTAATGGGATATCTGGGCTCTAGCAGTAATAATAATAGAGAGCGACATGCCAAGAAACGATTGCTTTAGCTGCAGAGGTGAGAAAGATTCTAAGCGAAAATCAAACAATACCTCGATAAAAATAAAATAAATGATGGTCTCAAAGAACTTGCATACTCAACTATTATCAAGCCAAGCTAAGAGAATTAACAAACTATAGAAACGATCAAACATCAACTAAAGATAAAATTAAGAGAACTGCCACATGACTCTAAGCTTAAGTTTGTGTGAAATATTTTAAAAACTCGCTTGTTAAACTCACTTAAAAAACTAATATTTAAACATTAAACCCCTACATAAACAATATTAAAACCCTAATAAAGTATGCACTAATAGTCTACTTTTATCAATCAAAAACTCAATAAAACTTCTGAAAGGGTTTTGGGGTTTTGAATGTTTTTATCAATTTCAATGATTCCATGCCTTATTTCTGTAAAAGCTTTATTTATCATTAAAGTAGAAGAAAATTAATAGAAAATCATCGGAAGTAAATTTTAAATCATAAGATTTTTTTTTCTAGTCTTGTTTCGTAACTGTTTAGATGAAGTGCTGATATGAAATTTAGAAGATCTAATACACCTAGAAATGAAGAAAAACTCAAATAGATAAGTAAATATGAGTAAATAGTTTTGTTCTCATGATTTCTTGCCAATATACATTCTGATTAACCTGTTAAGACATATCTCCTGATATTTAACATGCTTAAGATATGCTTATGTGGACTAATAATAATTTTTCCTTGTTTCCCATATTAATTATTTATAATAAAATTTCGAGGAATATAGTTATTTAATATCATTAAATATAATAATTTTTCTATCATTAAATATAATAATTTTTCTATCATTTTGTTGTTAAAACTAAGCTTTATTTACAAATATAAGATATTGCATTATCAAGCTATCTTTTTATAGCATGCAACATCTTTTAATAGGGTTTTATGAAATTAAGTGATAAACTCTCTTTTATTAATAAGAATTTATTAGTGTAACTCTGCATATTTTATCATAAATAATAGTTATTGTATTGTTTTAAATAAATATATATTATTAAAAATATTATCATATCTCTTTGCAATTTGTAAATCTTGAATGTTTCAATTGCATAATGCTTTAATTTGACAAAAGAATAGGCTTAAATGAAGAGACAATTAACATTTATGTACAGTGATGATTAGCTGGATTAAAGCAGAAGCCTCCTAAAAGATTACTACATTTATTCAAAGAGCAAGATAGACATCAGGTGTAAACAATAGAAACTAGAGTAGATATCTCAAACATCTTTACTTACATATAATTAAAAATAAATACCAATAACATTTAAACATTTAAAACACTTAATAACATTCATTACATTATGTTGTAATAATTAATTGTAAGAATTAACCTAGAATTAACTGAATCTTCCCTGAGCATCTACTACTAAATCACAGCCAGTATCACTACAGTCCATTACAGGCATTCCTTCAACTAACTACCAGACTCCTTACGCTCAACCCTACAGTTCATTTGCATTAAGATAAATATGCATCTACTTATCTAGTTAACATTGAGATATCTGATTTGACATCACAGTTGAGATTAGCAAGCCATATCTGCAGGTAGCTCTTCTGGCATTGATGCTTGGATAATGCAGGCGTATTTAGGTTGCTATTGAAGAATGTGGGCATTGCCAGGTGAAACTCAATTCTAACTGGGTAGTGCTAAATATAATAAATATAAGTATTACCGTATTAGAATATATTTGTAGGCATATGTGAGATGTGTTTAAAGTGGATATATAAGAATAGTTATGACAAGTGAATTGACAGAGACAAGGATATCCTGCTAATTGCATTGAATGTCAGGCCATGCAGTTAAGATGCATTGGAATGCTACTCTACTTGCTTATTGCATCTGAAAGAGTTAATTAATTTGCAATTAATCAAGTCAAGTGATATTATGTTACTAATCTACTTAGTGTACTTATTATTTATTATAATTATATAAATGTATAAATGGGATTATTTATTAATAGAAGTAGTTGGAAATATGAATCTGAGCCCAGAAAAGCTGCTGGTAACTGTAAAAGAAGGTTTTATTTATGTGTAAGCGCTATTAGTTATTCAAAATGAATCAGAAGTTAAACATTCATAAACATTATTAATTGATAAACAGTATATCCTTGATTGTTAGAGTGCATTAACTAGAATTCTTGAATATTTGCTGAATAAGGGCATCTCCTTGTGTAATTATTCTCACTAAACTAATTGCTCCACTATCACCAGCTTGTAAATCAAACTCTGCTAAATTATCATTTCCCATTAATTCAACGATGCATATCTAGATGTGTGATTAAGTTAGCTTGATATAGTCCATGAATCAATTCCAGATAGCCAATGATCTACTACCTAGCATAAACGAGGAAGTCCTTTGTGTTATCCTAGAGTTTTCAAAGAATTGTCCCGAAAAAGCACCGTTTAATTTGGTAATTAACAGATAACGTGGATAAAAAGGAGTTATCAAAGTTGTTTTTGACTAATTTATTAATATTTTTACTTTTTGTGTTTATCTGTTTATCTGAATGATAAATTTGAATTCATAGGTAAGATTCATTTATAAGTAAGAGTTGATGGTATACTTGAGGGTGAATTCATGAATGGAGGGGAGACTTATAATGACGAAGGAGGCAATAATATCGTATGATCATATCAAATTTGGAATCCTTAAATCAACTAGACTTTAATTATCATAGTTAAAATATAATAATATGACTGCAATATGCTGCTATAGATTGAATTATACTATATTATTTATAAATATATATATAGTTACAATAATAATAATAATAATAATAATTACTAGTTAGTATTTATAAAATTTTCATTAAATTTCTTGCAACTCATTGAATTAGCTCAGGCTTAATGTAATTTAAACTGAGACAATGCATTATACCCCCAGCAGGTACATCAGCTACATTAACAACAATAACAGTTTAAACAGTAATAATCTATATATTGCTGTTTTAATTTGAAAATGATAATAAAACATATAAAGAGATGACTACAAAGAGCCTGATTTAATCAATTCATATGACTAGCATATGTTTACTATAAATTTTAAGAATATTCAATTAATTTGAAGAGGGATTTTAATTTAGATGTTTAAATCGTTTTAAGAGCACTCTGAAAACTACTCCAAATTATTATATTGCATTAGTTTACTGTATGCATATATAAATATAATGACATATAAATAATTTAATGCTATTTTATAACTCAATTAGAATACTCGAGTATTAAACTATTATAATACTAACTATTAGTTTGATGTGATTTATGGCTTAATTAAACAGAAAAAAGAAAGCAAAATGTTCTTTAGTATATTAAAAGAGTAAGATGTTTGAGAAATAAGAAAGAGAAAATTAAATACTTGCCTAAACTAATTAAATACTTTGCATTTAATAAAGCATTAGCCATTGGTGTTTTAATCGCTTTTTAATATTAGGTTGACAAAGGATGCAGTTGAGGAGATTGTTATTGACAAAAAGTTTGAGCTAATGAATATAAAAGCATTTAATAAATCTAGATGAACTGTAAACTCCAAGGTAGTAGTGAATGTCAGAATTTTTAATTAAGGTAATGTAATGATTGAAAATCACAAAGATGCTTTGAAGTTTTTATTACTAATGATAAAACTATCAACACTAATTAATTAGTAAAAGTCACATAAAAAGTATAGCAGCTATCAAAAACCAAGAAGACCAGTAATGATGAATTAAGAGCATTTTCTAAAATGGAGAAGGGTAATGTATATAATGAATATTCAAACTCTTTCGAGCTTCTTAATTGCTAGAAATGTGCCTTTTTTAACTAATCTCAGGAATACATCTATAAGTTTAGCAAGAAAAATGACAGTCTCTAGGTCAATAATTCTAGTTTGTGTTCAGAGCAGTCAAATAGTTACCATCAAGCAAAATAATCAATTAATAGTATATTCATAGGCACTCCATATTTATATGCTTACACTTGCTTTTTTATCCTTGGCAACATATTATATATTGTGCTCATTGTTAAATTCTACTGAAAAATCCATGCTTTGTAATAATCTAGCTGATATCATACGAATTAGTATATTTATCTTAAGTATCATTGTAGAAACCTTATTGAATTCAGATGATTTACTTGCAACATGAAATATGTCTTATATAGATTCCACTAAAATTTAAAGAAATCGCTTACGAACTTAGAGTAAACCAACGACTTTAATCCTGAATTTATTATAGCAACAAAATGATTTATTGTTAGTTATCTTGAATTGTTCAAGTCATTAAAGCTACCATTAAGAATAAAGCCATCAATCCAGAATACTTTCAAATGAGATCATCACTTTTTAAATGTAGATTTATTCTTAACTGTTAGCTAATTTCAGTCAAGGAGATGACTGGTTATCACCTCATATTTTTAAGCTTTATTGAATGGTACTATAATGGAATCAGTAGGATAGACATGAGCAAAGCCATGCTGGCATTAAATATAAAGGTAAACTTTATTTGCTGTAATGAAATTGTAAGAATTAGCTAGCTATTATTATCAGGGAGAAAAGATTACTATCACTGCATATTTGAATGGAAGAGCTATTGAGCCTGCTCTAAATACAATAATAAGCTATTGATACAAAGGAAATTCTGCAAATTAAAACAGCGAGTTCTTTAATCCCATTAAAAAAATAGAAGCCAAGATGACTTTAATTTAAATATTACAATAAATGACTTCAATTAATAGATTACTCTTGAGGAGAAGAAGAGACTCAATGATTATTGTCATCACAGATTATTGAAATCATTAATAATTTACAACCAAAAATGTAATAATGTTTATTTAGAATTCTTCTATAAAAACATCTGAATATTGCTATAATAATATTATACTAATATATTCCTATATCTTATTGTATTATCTTCCAATTAATCAAATTAGCTCTCTAAATAATAAGAAATTTGATTAAAAAATTTATTAATTATTTATTCCTAATATGAATATATATTTATATCTAGAAGTAATTTTCTTATATTTTTCATTGATTAAAGTTAACTATGATATAAATAAATCATAATAATATCATAATATAAATAGAAATAAGTATGATAATTTATAGTTCTAGATGAATTTAAATAATAGGATATTAATGAGATTTAATTTATTAATTCTTCAATTGCGCTAAGAAACTACTCTTTTATCAACATATCTACTTGACCTACAACTTCTGCATTACTCCCACTCTAACTTACACTTTTTTCCCAATAATTGATTTATAGCATTTTTATAAACGATAAGAGCAATTAATTATTTATTGCTATTTAATATCAAATTGAACTTCTACTTTGGTGATGTGTGGGAAATAATATTTAATAGTATATGTGATTATTACCAATCATTTTGCATGTTGTTTTGTTTTGTTTTGTTTTAATTTTTACATTAATCTATAAATTTTAAGTATAAATCTATAACTCATGTTTATCTACACATAATAAGCAATTTAACTTATTCATACAAAGTTGCTTTAATTGTATTTGTCAGATTATTAATATTAGGAAGCTGATGATTTCCTATCTATTTCAGACATTTTCAATATTCCAGTTAGCTAATTATAAACTGATACAAAGGAAGTGATTTAGGATCAGTTTAATCTGGAATATATTTCTGTGATTCTTGTTAGATGTGCACATTTAGTAAGGCATTTTATATTCTTTACCTACTCAATCAAAGTTTAACAAGGATTTTTATTGTAAATATCATAATTTAGGTGAAAGAATAGTTGTCCACTAAATTGAAATCAAAGTGTCAAAATGATTTCAGATTTATGTAATTTGAATCTCATATTACTATACTATCCAATTAAATATTTAACATTTACTTTAACTTCTAAACGAAAGAAGTGTATATCCACGCTCATATGTTATTTATGATTTATAATGAAAAAACTATATTAATTTAATTACTTAATCTACGACTTAAACTAATTATTCATGTGCAACACATTCATCTCACTGCTGCCCTGAGTTGGTTGCCAAAAAAAGTGAAGCCTGGTCTCACATTGTTGGGTCTTGCGAAGACCTCTAAGTTATGACAATCCGGGGCCATTGATTAGATGAAATCGTAAATGCACTCTGGCTTCTCCAAATGCTTTCCAGTCTTTGCAAATAGCACGTTATCTGTTACATGGTACCTCATAATGTCTGAGACATTTCCTTTTCTCCCTATCAAGAAACTTTCATTGTTGTGAGCTGCATACATTCCTGAGCTTTGTGAAGCTTTAAGTTAGTTGTAAGCTTTATCCACTCTCCCTTTTCTACCTCGTCATACCCATGCACTCTTAAAAACTCTCTGGCAAGATCTTTCTTAATTGACAAACCAGAGTATTAAGATCCCACGCTTCTATACTATTTCTACTGGTAGTGCTAGTATTTCTTCATCACTCAGGGTCGGATAGGGTACTCCTTATTTAATTCTATAAGCGGGGTCCATCAAGACTACTTCGTAAAGATCTTTGTATCTCTTTAAAGCATCGGCTGCTATTTCATCCCACATCTTATGATCTCTTACGTCGCCATCAAATACTACTGGATCTGTTTGTACTTTTCTCTCAAGCTTTTTGATTTTTCTTTGAAGACAGTAACTCATAACCTTTAAAAACCTTTACTTGAGCGATGCATGGTCCTTGATGGAAACCTTATTTACTATCTCTCTATTTCTTTTTCTAAATAGCTTTGGTCTTATGGTGTTTTTAAAGGCAGAGAGGTTCGTGTTTACTGCAGTCGTTGCTCCTTGAGAATAATTTGCCACATCCATTGCATATTCTTTTCAGCAAATTCTCGCTCTCCCTAGTAGTCCTGGCTTCAAGCTTGTGGTAATTTGAGATGTGAGTACTCAAGGCCCCTAAGCTATCATGCTATGATCCACAGAATTGGCATTAAAACTCCTACACTAAGTTTATTATAGGAAGCTTGGATTTTCTTTCCATCCGTGGTCTATTATACTATATTTGGGATGTAATATTTTTTTGATTTTATTTATGCCATTGTATCTTCAGAGATTTGAATATTTATCCGCAAAAATTTAGGAGGCCTGTTTTTTCCGCAAAGTTTTAGGAACAAATTTTGGTAGGGGTTATGGGGTTTGATTTTTGTTTGCTCGAGATATTTTTCCATAGTTTGAAGTCATAAAATTCTACAAGAATAATTAATAAATTTATAGTTTCTTTATGCTTATACTTATTTATAATATGAATTATTATTACAATAAAAAAAGCAATAGTTAATAATTTGTTACATAAGTTTATAGAGGAAGGAAGTTCCATGTTCCTTAGCAATTATATAATAATTCAACTTTTTAAAATAAAATAAATGAATAATAATAAACCAAAAAAAAAGGGCTATTGTTTAACTATTGTTGAAATTTTTTTAAGTAAAAATAATTGAGTTCTCCATCTTCAACAGAGTACATGGTTGTAAATTAAATTATTTAAAAAATATATAAGAGGAACTTTTTTTAATACTTTTGAGACGCTAAGGGCTTTAACAAGTCTAAAAATATCTGATAAATTCATAATTTATTCACTATTTTAAGCAAAATTATTTGACTTACCTTTATCCTATGTGTCTCATAACTTTTTGTAGCTGACCGAAGTATTATGAACAGAATTCTATTGTTGCTCAAATCTTCTAAAATGGTAAGTTATATCAATAATAATTATACAAACGAAATTTACAAGCTATAATATTCATATTAAATCTTTTGGTCCACCATGTACTGCCATAGTTTCCATTTATACTATAAATTAATTATCAATTAAATAAAATAAATAATTAAGTATTCATAAAAAGTATTCCTAATGATTAATTAAAGATAATATAGCACTTTCTAAAAACTAAATTCTGGTCAGTACCTTTTTGATAGGGTTTTTATGAATTTATAGGGAGATATAGGACCTCCTCATGAATCAAAAATTTAAAAACAGAAATTTAAATTAGTTTTTTTTTTTTTATTATAATTATTTCATTTATATTGTAGACTATGGAAAACATGCCAGTTTTGGGACATGACGCTCGAGAATTTGAAAGCAGATTTAAATCAAAAAGTGATTGGATAAAATTCTTAAAGTTCAGCAGTAAGATTATATTTTTTAACCAGCTATAGAGGGTTTTTTCATGCCACAAGACGAACATGTCACCATGAATTTATTAAAGACTTCCTTGCGGGCCGTAAAGACCTCCTTAAGACTAGTGATGTCATACTTATCAACATTCCATTACTATGAGGAACTTTCTGTCAAAAATATATTCGATCAGGTTAAAGATGATCCAGGAATAATGAAATTCATGAATTACTACCCCGACTATTAAGTACTCCCAGAGAGAAGGTACTTCTATGGGGTGCTAGCTACACTATGGCCAAACTATGTATAAACGCTCGTAAAGCATGCAAACAATTCAAGGAACAAGAGTGAAAGTATAGAGGAAGAGAAAGAAAAGATTTATATTCGAGAGGATGTATTTAACCTCCTATGGTCGGAGCCATACTTCTCGAGTAAAATATTATTTATAATTAACTTAAGTATAGAGTCAAAAGGCAAAGCCTTGTTTCTCTTGAAAGATAAATCAAAACCCCGGCAGCATAAATAAAAGCGAAGCTACCATGAAATATCAGACCCATTCCCTGAATTCAAGCTAAAGGTCTAAAGCAATGCATCCTATAGCTCGCACTCTCATCAGTAGAATATGATTTAAGACTCAAGCAGCAAACGGAAGCCAGAGGACTAGTCCATGGAATGATCATGACCAAGACAATAGAAATTGAATTCAGTATGAGTAACTTAGGCTTAGCTTAAAAAATTTTGCATTTTATTAATGGCCCTTTGAATAACATTTCGAACCATTTATAGTTTTATTATTTCTATCGACTCTTTTATTATTCCTTGATGCTATACCTCGCTCAAGTTAAAGTAATGCGCTATAAGCTTCTCCTTGTAGAACTTTTTAACCTGCGAGAACACCTCCTCGATGCAGTGGAATTCTGACGAGTATGGCGCGTTAAATAAACAATCCCACTTCAAGGCCTTGATTTGCTCTTAAACAATCTTACTATAGTGGGACCTAAGGTTGTCCCAGAATAAAACTATGCCACTTGTCTTATTGAACGCCCCTAGATACTCAATCATTGCCTTTGAATCAACCTTTCTTATTGACTTTAACTTGACATGATACCCTTCTAGCCCACGATTCATACTTATGGCAACTGCCGCGGCTATGGTGCTTAGCTTTAGACCTTCCTTGAGTAATACCTAATTTTATCCTGGCTTAGCCCATGATCTCTGTCTGACTTAGTATGGCTTGAAGATTATCTCGTCAATATAAACAACTTTTTTCCTTTATTCTATGCACTCAAGGAGTTTTTCGAACCTCTCGATCCTAGTTTATTTAATTTATCTAAGTTTTTCTGGTGACAGTCTATAGGTGGACCTCATGACTTTGTACTTGATTTTAAATCTTTTGTACAAGTACTGGAGCTATGACTAAATCAGTCTGGCCTCAGGGTACTATCTATGGAATATTTTACACCTAGTTTATAAAGAGTACCCTTTCCAAGATTGAAGCATCTGATCACTTGTGAGATATTGTATATGTTTTTAAGAGATGCCCCACTTAGCTTTCTATGTCTATAAGCCTCTTATAGGCGTGATCTTTCTCTCCTATTTAAGTGCATCCTTTACAAACCTTACAGAAGTACCAAGAACCTTAGCTATAGCCTTCTAGGTGAACAATGGTTTACCATATGTATTGCTATGAATTCGGCCATTACGAAGTATGCGAACATATTCTAAAAGTTTTAGAAATGAAACAGAGTTGGATTTTTTCGGCATTTTTATGATAAGACTTAAAATTATTAATTAAATTAAGTATAGACAAAATTTTATAAATCATGATTTATTCTCCAATCTGTGAAGGATAGGGCCAGAAATTTAGAGTATTCAAGTTGATTTATATATATTCTACAGTGAAAATAGTGAAACTAAGTTTTACAATTTATCTTTACTCTCAAAAGACATTGCATAAACATGGGTTTAAAGTTACAATAAACTTTCTTAATAATTATTATCGAATTTCATATACAACAAATAAGTTAAATCCAGATTATCTAATGCTTAAGTATTCTAAGTATTGTTAATTTTAAAAAATAAGTTATATCATAGTTTCTACTTTAAAATACAGGAATAATCTAGTAATTTTAGAAGCAGATATTATAATTAAGTTAGCAGTTTCTAACTACTAGATTAATTAAATATTAACTTTATCAAACAATAATGTTTTAAATATTTAAACAATAACTTTTATGTATATAAAATTCATTTATCAGTTAATGAAATTTATATTATACTATCTCAAATATCCTTAGCAAAATCATAAATTATTAATAAAGGTTTCCTTTTATACTCCTAATTTGACTTATAGTAATAATCTTCCAATTATAATTTCAGGTTATAGTTTAATTATAAATGTTATTGTTTTAAATTAATGCACTAATGTTTTCCCAATAATAAATTAATAATTGAATATAAACTTGATTGGGGTAGTAACGATAAATCAGACAATGATATACTTCCTCGACGGTGCATTTTAATAGAACTCTGACTTTTCCCTAGAGTCACATTTTCTAAAGTCATACACGGCTAACTCAATTAAATAAATTGTACACAAGCATTAAACTACACTTTCACAAATGGCTTTAATAAACCTCCAGAGGACATAGAATAATTTTGTCAGAAGTCTATAGTATCATATATTTACATGGCTCTGAACTAAGAAAGAAGTACTAAACAAACACGTTACTCTTAAATAATACAGAGTGACCACTTAAAACGATCACGTACCTATAGAAGAGATGATCGAACTCCGACTTACAGACCACATATAAAACTCTCACAGTAACATGGAATTTTACTTACAATAGTGTAGACCATTTCCACGGCACTCATTGTAGTTTTTACTAACTCCAAAAATTTAGGACATGTGTTAATATTCCAGAGTGGCACACAAGATTATGATTAAATACCGCATAAGAAGCGGATATTATAAGACTTCACATATATTTAAGAACTAATTAAATCATCTTAAATATACTAACCTTGTTTAAAGATATTTAAAAACATGACCTACAAAAAGTAGAGGCATGGGAGTAAGCATAAGAAAATGGACTCAAAATGTCACAAAAATCTACAAAACCTAAAACCCAAGAGGAAGACGTAGAAATGAGAGATGACTCCGAAGATTTTCAAATCTTAAAGAAATAAAAAATGCCCACTATCCCACTTAACAATAATTAAAGTGCATGAGTAGAATAACCTACTAATCTAATCAATGACGCAGTTACTTAAACTGATGGCGCACTTAGTATTAAATATATAAATAAACATAAATAAAATTTTATAGATTTAAAAATTAAATACATGGAGGCAAAATAAATTAAAGGTCGCTTCAATAAGGAAAATTGGAATGGGAAAGAAATAAATAACATGGTTAAAATGCTACAACTCTCACTACCAAACAAAGTATATTGAGACCTAGATTTTGAAAAACACCAAGATTGGGGAAGTTTCTCAAAATTTCTTGCTAAAGATATTCTCAAAATTCCTATCATATATAAGAGTCTAATTTGTTGGAGCAGACTAGACCATACTAAACTACTATTAGTAGTAGAGAATAAAGACATAGAAACAGAACCTCAAGACAAATGGTGCAACCTATCAACAGATATTCCTCAAGAAAGAGGATAAATTCCCCCAGGAATGGGTATAATATATGATGATACTTAGGCGGCCTGTAAACTACTAATGTATATTGACCAGATTCAGATCTAATCCCACGGAGATTCCAGAAAATACCTACTCACCAGGCTCACTCAAATTATGAGAATAATTTTCAATTAGGTTGAAGAAGAGGCACACAGCGATCTAGAAAGACTAGTAGATATCTTGAGAAATTAAACAATTTGGGAAACACGAAAGTCAGAAATCATCATAGAAGATGGTATTATGGAATACTATAAGTACAACAAACCTCTAATGGATGCCTTGTAAGCAGACCTTGATGAAAGAGAACTGAAATGAAAAGGGCCAGACCCTTATATATCAACATATATACTTGATCGGGGGTCCTAGAGACCTCAATGTGATTATTATTATTATTATTATTATTAATTGATCATATATTTAAATGAAATTTGCAAGATTATAGGTCTTTTGATACTGGATTCACAACATTTTATTATTAGATTTTGGTAGTTTTTTAAATAAACTAAGCTAATTAATTATATTCCGGATTAAATATCATTTTATATCAAATATACTTTTTACTATGATGATTTAATCATACTTTAATGCAGTTATCCCAATTATTTAACCACATATCTTGCTCAGACATGAGAAGAAACTATGACAATGGATTCTTTTTAATTAAACTTGGCAATAAATATTTCAAGTTTCCCTAACAGATGTATAATTTATGACACTTATTTCTTTCACTATTTAATTTGTTTTAACGTTGAGATGGCTTAGGAGCAGTTTCATTGGCAAATGTATATCTTAATATTTATGAAGTAATCTGCATTTATTGATATCAATTTTTAAAGTTCTATCAAGCCATGTAATTAGGCATACCTCCAGTGATAAAATGAGTTTTGAACTATTATTATTTATTATTTTAGAGATTGAGACTACAGATAGTAGATAGTTTAATATACATAAAAAAAAGAATATTTAAGAAAATTAATGAAGCACTAAGCTATAGTTATACATCAAAAGTAGTTTAAAAATACTGTCTAAGATTTGTTATTTTGATTCATTTACACCGTAATGTTATAAAATTTGAAATTCCTGCCAGGTATATTAACATATGATAAGATTATTTATATTAATGAATATATAAGTCTTTTTATTCAAATATATTAAGTCTAAAATGCTAGTGGTAGTATAAAATAACTCAATAATACTTTAAGAATATTTTTAACTATTTTAGATAGTCTTCTTGAGTGATAAAATGAATTATTTAGTAGGTATACATCAATACCCACTAAGTAATATTTTAATTCTGCTGTTTCTCTACCTCTTTAGAACCCTCCTTGGTCTTATCGTTTGTTTTTCTATTCCTCTCTGGAATCATTCGACCTTCTTTTAATGGGTCATTCTCTTTTGTTTCAATTGTTCAAGGCTATCCTTTTCAATTCCACTCAATTACTAATATTTATTAACCTTTCTTCTAGCTGTGTCTTCCAGATATAAAATACTTAAATCAATCTCTAAATAATGTGTTCTCATATTAATTTAAGCTATGATGCAGTTTTATTGAATCAATTGATCAAAGGTGTCAATCTGTGTTCTCCTTCTGCCATTCTGTGATTTCATTTTACTTAATTAGATCTCTTTTCTACATTGATTCACTATGTTCTTCTTGTGTTTTCTTCATTACCATTTCCCTGATTGAATAGCTAGATCCACTCAATATCATCCTTTGTTATCCCATTTTAATGTTTGGTATCATGTTATAGGTAGAAATTTCACAAAATATCTAATTATAAAATAACCAGACACTCAAGATTTACATATTTTATTCAATATAACACTGTATATTATTTATAATTACGTATAATATAATTTTATATCAAAGCGACTTGTACTGAATAAATCAAGTGAGCACCTAATGAAAGGATACAATAATGCATGCATAATAAAATGCCCCACACTTAACTATTGCTTACCTTAGACCAAGGCACGGTTTACCGAAATAAATCAGTATACTGAGTTCTTGCAATTACTGATTGAGCAATGTCCTAGGCCTTTAGTCGAATATGAGAGGATATGAGTAAATAAAATTATTAGCAGAAATAGAGGCAACATCATAAGATTTTGATAAAATGTTAATAACGTATTCCTTATAATTATATAGAGTAAATTATTGGGTTACCAAATTGAAAGGTACAAGTTTAATAGGATAGGTTTTATTTAGTTGTTAGAATAAAAAACAAGTACATATAGATTAAATGTAAGAAATAAAAGTTGAGGAAATTATCTAGTTTATTGATAAAACCCCAAGAGTAAAATTTGAATTAATTATGAATTTGAAAATTAAATAAATGATGAATTTTTATTAATATAAAACATTTGGCAGCTTTCAAATAAATTAACATAGTACAATATAAAGATAGGGGTGTCTTAATAAAACATAATGCTAACAAATTTAGAAGTCTAATTTGATTAAATTTTATTTATACTAATCTCCTTTAATAATAATTATTTTGCCTTCAATTTACAGCCTTGATGCTCAGCCCGGATAACAGGGTGACTAAGACCATAATTAATTTCTTCTTCCCATCGCCAGTCGAGCTCGACCTACGGGTGCTACCGCAAATCCTTCGGGCCCTCCTCATGCCAGCACACATACCAGAACCTGACACTTTTAATAAGGCTAAGATGCTTAATGAACAATATAACCGTTGAGAAGAGATGTGAGAAAGGGATAATCAACTTAGCTTCAACCATCTTTGGTGACGACGTTGCTACCTATATCCAGGAGATGGTGGACTCTATAACAAAGCAACACACTAATGTTCGCAAGCTGACCTTTGTGGATGACGAACCCTACTAGAAGGAGACAGAGGAGAAGATGGAAGCAACTATATGAAATGCGACGAAAGATCAAAGAAATGTAGACTCGCCCAAGGCTAGAAGTGGGGCCATATAAAGTACAAAATGCGAAAAATCACAACCATTCATAGATTGCAGAATCAAGTTCATCAACAAGAGAGGCACGAAGACCCAAATTCCAAGGAGAACAGCTTAGACACCGATCTTGAACTTCAATGCAAAGGTTACCTTCTAACTTTCGATCAAGACAGAGACGACAATCATTGATCATTCATTCTCTCCAGAGAGAAAAATGAGGAGAAAGATTCTGGATACAACTACTTTTTCAATATTCTCCATCAAAGACAGCTCCATCACTTCACAGACAAAATATCCCCATTCTTGTCAAGTGACACCATTTTAGTTTTCATGTATGCCCCCCAGTGAAAAGTCCAGCATCTTCATCCAACAAAACGATCATGTTTCTCTGTATGAGTTGGTGATGGGACCAGAAGAGCCAACAGTTAATATAATATCGTATATGGATAATTTTCTAGATCTTGAACAATAAATTTATTTTGGTATCAGATTCAAGGATGAAAGATACATGTTCATTGTTGATAACTCTAACTTCTACAAGCTTGATCTTAAGACCAACAAGATTAGAACCTACGAGGAGTGAATCATTGTCGGACTTTATTTCTCAGATAACAACTTTCTCTATACACTTTGTCATAAGATAATCCTCAACGGTCACAAAGCCAAACTATCTGACATAAGAATCTACGATATCGAAATGTGATTAAGAAGGATTTGGAACTCCTAAAACCATCATTTCTTTGAATATCTCAAGCCATCCAACATCGCCTAGTAAAAACAGAATAGCGTTTAGTTCCAAAGGAATCAGTCAAAAGAAATCTCTCCTCATACAGACGAAATCGAAACCACTCAATAAACATGAACGAGAAGGGCCATCTTTATTTTGAAACTGGCACCCAATCTGCTACCACCTGGCACACACTCCCTCTTGTTGATGGACAAGGCGTCCTACCACCGTAGCAGCAACACCAGTAGCGCCTTGCAGAAGCTCAACGTCCCCATACTTTTCCTGGGCCCCTACCAATACGACATGGCTCCAGTGGAAAAGGCATTCAGGTTCATTATGTGCCACGATCTTAACCCCATGCTCGTGCCTGTCTCTACGATGTAAGTTTATCTCCCTTAATAAGCTATAGGAGTAGCTGTGTCGCTATGCGTAGGCCCTAGCTGTGCAGCTCTCACACTTGGACATGCGGTGACTCACCGGCGCGCTCGCATTTTCTTTGGTCGATGCCCGAAGCATCTGAGCCTGCAGGATGTCTGATACAGTAATTGATTCTGGCTTTGACCACCCCCTCTGCGAACTCACGAATCATTCATTCCCCATTAAACTTGCCAAATCGTGACCATTAGTAGTCAGCGTTTATCTCAGCCTTGGAAATATTTGTCTGTGTCGTAGATTAGAGGACGATGCGTCTTTTCAAGGTCTCTTGAATGAATATCATTACAGGACCTCAATTGTGTTTTTACCCTCAAATTCATCTGCAACACTGATTTGGTAAGTTAGGCAAACTTTTAATACTAAAATATTCAATAGCCCATTTAAAGTCCAATTACCAATTTTTAAAATTCAATACGCCCTATTAAATTATATTTAATTAGAAAATTAAAAGTTAGAAGTTTTAGTAATGGAGTCAAGTTCAGATCAAAGCTAGGGTCCACAACAACAGATTCAGCAACAAGCACCACTGGGCAAGGAAGAGGCCTACAGAGTGAGAGACATCCTCGAAATCGAGGTCATCAGGAACGGCATTCACGCCAAGGTAATGTATGATAATGATCCTCGAGGAAAGGCAGTGTGGATGGAGCACTCGAAGCTGATGTATGCAAGTGATCGAGCCAGAGTTGAGTCCTTTGTTAGTGAGAAGATGCCAGGGCTTCATGACCAGCCCTACTGGAGCATCTACGTTGAAACGCGCTCAGGTCGGGACATCGAAGAAGGGACTAGTTCAAGTGATAGCGATTCCGACAGCAGTTCGCAAGATTCCCAGAAGGGTAGTGTCAAGTGAAACTCTCAGGAGATAGCAGGCCACCAGCAAAAGGAGGACTGCAAGGGACAGAAGGGAGATGACAGCATGAGTGAGGAAGAGGAAGAGCAGCATAAGCAAAACCAAATTTTTAAAGAGTTTGATCAAGAGACTAGAATGCTTCTCGACTCTTTAAAGAATTACCAAATCGACAACCACATTGCTCAATACTTAAAACTATTGATTAAAGTATTTTATTCATTAATGATTAATTTAACATTCACAAAATTCGCTAAAATTTTACTCTTGGGGTTTTATCTCAAAATATATTTAGATATAAATAATTAAAATAAAATAAAATTGATTCAATTGTAAAGTAAAGAAATTCATTCTTAAAAATTGTTTAATTAATAATAATACATTGATTAAATATTGAAAACATTAATGTTATATACGATGATTATTAGTCTCCAGCAAACGTTATTAAATATAAATGATTTATTAAATCATATGTAAAGATTAAGATTAATGAATTACACTACATAATAGATATTAAATAAGTTAAACTTGTGAAAATTATTAAATGATAATTTTAAGCGAGTTTAGCTATGATATAAAATTTGTGGTATATTTCAAAATCTTGAAAATGCAAAGAAAAATGGCTTTTAAAGCATGGCTTTAAATTATGTAATATATCCAATTTTGGAAAATTCTTTATTTTTTTAAAACAGTATATCCAATCTCTAAAAGCTACACGTTGTAGAAAATTGATATTCTTTTACCAACTTACTTTGATGCCCTGGAATAATATTAAATAAGTGATTGTAATGATCTCATGGCAGAAGGAAAGTCAACATGATTGACATGGATTTGGTTTATCAGCGAAAATCCTTAAAGATTCTTAATGGGTTATCCTAATTAATCCAAAGATTATCTACTATTGTTCAAGATCCTCTTGTCATCAACAAGGATAATCAATTCTTAATCCACTCTCATATTTTTTGTAACATCAATGACTTTCGCAAAATTTAGAGACCTCACACAATCCATATAAGTTTATAGTTATTATTTGAAACAAGTTGTTTTCATAATTAGCTTTGAATGCATAGGTTTATTATTTTAAATAATATAATAAATACTCATAATTCTGCAAGAATCATTATATTTACTGCTTAATATGCTATAATTCAACACTTTTTTATTTTAAATATTTATATTTATTGTCATTTTTCATTTATTTATATATCCATATTTTTATTTCTTACTTACGTACAATTATATTATTATAAGTATATTTATAGTATATCATGGATGCTTACTTATTAAGTTTTTATATTGTCATTTATAATTTATTTACTAACATTTATACACTTCTATTTTCTTAAATATTTTTTAATTAATAAGATTATGTTATTGAACTTCTGATACAAAATTATGAATAAATATTCATAAATATTTATATATATATAATTATTTTATGTTATTAAGTGACTTTGAAATCCTTTACAAAATATCCATTAGATATTTTATTATTAACAATTCAAACCTTAATACTTAATAAGTTACACAAGCATATAAAATTATATTGCAATCATAAAATCAAGATTAGAATATATTTGAATGGTAAAAAAAACTCAATATAAAATTATTATGTAATAAAAAAGAAGTTTATGAAATGGACTGTAACTAATTCAATTATATAAAATAAATAAAGAGTGATCTTTTATGACTAGACCAGTGTGCAGACCATATAAGACAAATATGACTGATTGTTCAAAGGCGGAGATTATAAAACTACAATCACACAAAACTAAACTATATCAAACTATCGAGAAAATTGAAAGATAGATAGTTCAATAGGAGGACAATCTATGAAAGTCAGAAGCATGAAAAATACGTCATATTTATGTTACAGGGAGAAAGATTAAAAACTAATAATAAATCGTGTAGTAATAATAATATTAATAATAATGGAAGATTGCAAGATGAACTTAATAAATTAAAATATTATATAAAAAAACTGAAGGTCAATTGAGACATACATATGAAATAATTATAATTAATATAATTGCAAATATAAAAAATTAGATTTCTAAGAAACTGTAAATAAATTAATAAGTCATTCATGCTAAATAGCAAATAAAGATATCTAAAAAATAAATGATACTAAGAAATCATTAGAATTATAATATTTTGCTAGTATTGATGTTAAATGATATTAAAAAATTTTCCTAAATAAAAAATAACAAATAATATCATAATTAATGATTAAATCTAACTTGTAAAAGAAAACACTAATAGTGTATCATGAATGGTTTTCTCATCTAAATGTACAATAGAATAAATTTATGCTATGGTATTTTTATAAATAACATGCAACTTTTAGAAATTAAAAAGTTAGTTAAGTAGCACACAATAATATAAGATCAAAAGAGGGATAGAAAATTCAAAACTTGCAATATTAAAGTGTAAAAGAATATTAGCATCAAGAAATGAAGAAATTGGAATTAACAGAAGAAAAAGAATGGTTGACTGATAAAATTGAAAATGAAAAAGAAAAAATTAAAATAAATTATTATCTGGTTAACGTAAGCTTCAATATGCTATATTTGTATAAATCTTTATAAATAAAAATGTAACGAAAGGTGTGTATAAATTAAGTAAAGAAGGATTAATCTATAAGAAAAACGAAAAATAATAAAGCAAAGAACAAATAATACTTTTACATAAAAATTTCCTAGATAGTAAAACTATAGTCAAAAATTAATAAGAATTGTGGATAATTTTCCATAGCTGATGAGCTAAAATTTTGTAATTGTGTTTGACCTATTGATTCTTGTTTGCAATATTTTAAACTATAAACACCATTTTACACTTATATAATTATTGATATAATAATAAATATTATATAATTATGCTAATATCATCATAATATTGATATATAACTAAATAGAGTTATGACTAGGATTTGGTCATGTAGGCTTGTCCTTTTCAGAAATTGTAAATCCTTCAAAAAATGATGTTTTTATACCAGCCCCATATCATAGAGATAGAAAATAGCAGACAGTTCATTAAGTTAGTTAGCAAGAGAGACTTTATAAAGATGTTTAAAAGGCAGAAGATATGAACATATATGAAGGAGATGGCAGTAAAAGAAGAAACTTAAGGCCTGTCAAGCCTTAAGAAGAAGAAAAGAAAGAGAAGCCTAATCCTTATAAGGATCCATTTAATATGTGAACTATTTCATTCATTTAAGTCTAAAACTTATTTATAAACATTCATTCTTCCTTCTCTCGCACAAACTGTTGTCTTATCTATGCTTACTCTCTTGCAGCTTCTCTCAATCATGTCTACTGTATTTATAGGCAAGTCATGCATTATATGATATAGCAGCAGTTTCTTGTAGTGGGTCTTTATTTAACTCCAGTAGAATTCAATTCCATTAAATTAAGGGCTGTAAGGAAAGTTGTATACAGGAGTTATTTTTAACTCCTCATAAGCTTTCTTTAGACTCCTTAGTCTTATGAACTGATAAGTTATCAACAAACAAGATGATTTCTTAGTTGCTATACTTCTCTCTGAGCTTATGCAAAAACTCAAAACACTGCTCTCGCTTAATAGAGCGAGGATGAATGACATAAGCTTCTAGACCTGAATCTTCACTAATACTGGCTAAAATTCCGTGAGTGGAAACTGGCAACCTTTACTTTTTAATCATATACTCTATATTATCATACTTTTTATACCAGGATTTATTAATGAAAGTGTTGAATGTGAACAATGCTTCATCAGCATGTAAGAAATTGATGTTATTAGTAATAGCTCTCTGCATTTAATCATATATAAAGTTTAAATTATTTCTATAAAATGGCACTGTAAAGTCAATTATTCTCTTCACTCTGTTGACACTCTTGAAAGTAATGCCATTTCTTCTATAAATATTAGCTATATTCTAAGGAGAGATACGCATTTCAGGAAACTAGCGATGAAACATGACAGCTCGTTAGTCAAGAGGAAAGTGAGCCCAATACTTTAATGTCTTAGAGTCACAGAGGTAGTCAATATGGTGCTGTGAGAACTTTTATTTTCTTGCAGGATGCTTTCAAGTGCCTGAAGTATAATGCTAAACAGCCAACAAGCAATGATACCTAACTGTTGAGGCACTCTTGCACAGGAGCTTTGCTATAGCTGCATAATTCATTACTGGTTTGACTAAGTCTATATTAATACTTGTACCATACCTAAGCTTAAGCACTCAATCTAAATATTACTTATAATAAGTAGACCCTGAATTTCGCTAATTTCTATTTCTCATTTTGCATATTGGCCTAATTTCTCTACTAACCCCAATAAGACCCCAACTATACCCTACAAATCAAAGCACTTATAAACCTCACTAAGGAGTTTTTGGGGTTTTTATTGGTATTCCCATACCTCACACTGAAGGAGTGGCTGTGGTAACTCTAGGTATTCAAACAAGATTCCTGGACCTTCTAATAGCCAGAAACGTTATTTTATTCATTCATGATAAGGTCATGGCCATATTACCAAATTATTACTCATAACTGTATATAGTACAATATCAATATTATGATGATTTGAGAAGAATTATATAATATTTGTAAATCCTTCAAAAATGATGTTTTTATACCAGTCCCATTATCCTTGGTCTCGACCTCTAGTCCCCATATCTCTTAGCCTAGTTGTCCATTGAGGCTATTAATAGACTCAGTCATGTTTTAAAAGCTCCTCTTCCAGAAAAGTATTTATCTAGACTTCGAATATAGCTCTTAACAGAGTTCCTAGTCAGCTCTTGGCCAAAGATGTAGTTATTAAAAGGATTTTCATTAGATCGGTAGTCGCATGCAACATGGTCAAGGAGTGATCTTACGTGACTCTAAGTAAGAAAACCTAAATCCTGGCCCTTCAATTAGCCAGAAATATTATTTTAGTCATTTTAGAAATTTTCTCCAATTTTCTTTTTTATTCTTGTCATTTTTATTTAATTTCATTTACTTCTAAGCTTTATTTTTTTATTCAATTTCATACTTTTAATTTGAATCATCTCTGAAAAATTTTTTGTTGCTTTGTATTTTTTTATTCTCTTTCATATTTTTGTCTTTATTGGCATTTTTTATTTTCAAATAATTTTACTTAGATATCTTAATTAAAACTTAAAAGCTTTTTTAATTTTAGTTTTTGATTTACATTTATATTTTACCATTAATAGTTTTTAAAATAATAAAAAATTTTTTAATACATATTTTTTACTTAATATATGTTAAAGCTTTTTCCCTTTTTCATCAAATCTATAAATTTATATATATATTATGATTATTAATTTTTTCAACGTCGTTAAGATTTCTATCGTTAATTTAATAAGTCTCATAAATATTCTAGACTTTAACTAATTTATTTGATCTATATTCAATGTTTATTAAACTTTAAAATTCATTGTTAACATACATTTTTTTATTTAATACATTTCCCAAAAATAAAAGTAAGTGAATAGCAATATAATAATTTTGGTAATATTAAAATTTCTAATTTATTTAAATACTTAAAACTATAGTGCATTTTTAATTTAAATATTAAATAAATAATTAAATCATAATCTCTTAAAAATTGTCAGTTCCTAACTATATAAGCTATTAGAACATATATATAATCTATATATATATTTATAAAAACCTTATAAGAAGTTTTAGAATATTCTAAATATTCATATTTACAATATATTTAACATATTAATATGTTTATAATAATATTCTTGCTAATTATAACAAAGCGACTTTTATTATGATGAATAAATCTACTATATATATATTGCCTAAAATTATATCTAATACTTTTATTTTTATGCTTATCATTAATTTTAATAATTAAACATAGCATTTTAAAATAATAATTTAGAATTTAGTAAAACTAGAAAAGTAAAATAAATGTGTTATTTAATTTAATAATGAATGTAAAATAGTCTAGAAAATTTTACATCAATATCCTGATTGCCAACATTAATATTATTATTATTATATAATGCTTTACAGAATTAATACTGGGGATTAAACCAACCAGATTATATATAATCATTAATTCTCATTCTTCCCTTTAGTACCATTAGAGTCTTGTTTAGGAGACCGGATTTATTTTGGCTCCCAGGATTATTTTGTTACCCAGATGAGTGGTTAGTTTCTTAAGGCTTATCCCCTTCATAATCATGCAGTTTTGTCACATAGGATCACACAGAACTATGCGTCGTGACTGTGCTTTAACTTCCTTATATTCAACCCTCTTCAGGATATATGCTGATTATATCTTTTTCTGGTGATTTTGATTTAGAACCTTAATGCAGGTAAAAACCCTTGCATACCTGAGCGATATAGTGCCTTGTAGGGGAAAAACCCCGCGTTGATACCTTACTGAAGCGTTGGTCTATAGAGTTTTTCACCTTATTTCCTCAGTAAGTAGAGCACTTTCTGGGGTCTGAGCGGTCTGCCCCTTGCTCTTAGTACTATTTCTCCTGTTCTTACCCCATGCGATAAGAAATAATAGTGCCAAGTAGTTTTATTACGACATACATGACCGTATGGTCGGCGTTTTTGTTGAAAGATCCCCCTATATCTTTCTGACATATTCTGAGGAGGCTCTCAGATCCGGCGCTTTCCCCGTAAAAACAGGAGGCAGTATACGGTTTCGATCCCGGGGTGCCTTAATTGGTCGGGATATATAATCCCAACATACCAGTAGGTCGAAACCTTTGCCAACATTTCTATAGTTTATTGTTTTAACTTTAATATGTAACTTATTCAAATTAAACAAAGCATTTTTGTTGGTACTTCATAACTAATAACTGGTATGATAAATTCAAATAAATGCTAATAATAATGGCTTGGAAATCATAAATGTTTTTCATTTGTTTAATATATATAATAAAGATGCTTAACCAAATTAATATTTATTAATTTTATATATTATCATTATTTTACATCACTCTATCACAGTCTACAATCTCCTAAATGTTTGTTGTTTTTTTTCATTATTTCTAGTATTTATCCAATTTAAAATTAAAAGATTTATAAATCCATTTGAATTTATTACATATTTAATAATTTATTTTATAATATTATATTATTTAATACTAATAATAATAATAATAATAATAACTTTTATCAATATATGGCAATGTATTTTATGAAACATCTTTAATGCCAAGCAATCTTTCTTATAACCTTCTACTTCAACTTGTCTTTAACATTTCAGGCTGTTTTCTCTAAAGCAATATCATCGCTATGATTTGTTCAATGCAAATCTTCTACCTTCAGCCGCTTGATCTCTCTAGTAATCCTCTTATCAATTTCCATTTCCAATAGTTTGCCTCTAAACATCCAGTAATAATCACTATAAACCATTATTTCCCTTCTTATATCACAATCGTTTCAACAATGACCCTGCGTTGTCTAGTTAATTGCAGAGGAATGGCAATTATTGCGGGCTCTTACAGATTAAAGAACCAGCTTAGTCATTGCTGTGAATGCTGTACTTGTGTCACTGATTAAGATGCTTGTAATGATGGAGATTAATGCAAAGAAAGGGCTCTATTGTATTATAAAATAATTATTTAATGCATAACATTTTATTCTTTGGTTGCACAATACTCATAAAGATTATTATAATGGTTGTAT
The DNA here is from genome assembly GCA_000711775.1 of Oxytricha trifallax. Lineage (NCBI taxonomy): Eukaryota > Ciliophora > Spirotrichea > Sporadotrichida > Oxytrichidae > Oxytricha > Oxytricha trifallax. The sequence goes on from ARYC01008364.1 coordinate 26,850, forward strand.
TTTATCATATTCATAGAGAAGTAACTAGATAATAACTAAAATTATAATAAATAAATATGTTTAAATCAATCAAATCATGAATAAAGCTCAGCTGATAGATAAAAAGCCAAAAGTAAAATGATGATTGATTCATTTTTAAATTCAAAATGTTATAGTGTGTATCAATAGAGATTATTTTATAATAAAAAATATATTACTTTTATTAAAATTGATATTTATCATTATAAGTTATGATAATTATAATGCTGGATATTACATATATTTATAGATTATTATTATTATTATTAATAATTTATATGTAGGTTTTAAAACAATAATAAATTTAATGTAGCTTATAATTCACTATAAATAGAAAAATTGGTACAACTTAAGTGTAAAATGAATATCTACTTCAGATTCCATTATATAATGATTATTAAGTTGATATACTATAATAGATCGAAATATAGCATAATAATTAAAATAATTTAATACATAGGGAGAAGATATCTTAATTAATAAACATTACTGATTCAATAGAGATTGTGTAAATATTTGCAGATAATTTAAACATAAATTGAAAGAAAACAATTGATTTTTTAATTGACAATGAAAATCTTACAATTTGTTGAAGCTCACCAAGTTTATTGAATTCAACAATCTCCCAGTAAAGAACAGCTATCGCGATATTATTATCATTATTTCAAGATATAACAACTCTCCAGATACTCTGCATAATTCTATTATTATCCCTCTCTTTAATATCATCTTCATTTTTCAGGCTATCTTTAAGGCTATCTTATAGTGAACAAAAGTGAAAGAAAAATGATCTACATCTCTCAAAGCAATTGCACCCAACATATTCATGATGCTTTTTAAATAAAATAAAGTGAATTAGAAAATTAATTTACAATAATAGTAATAGTAATAACAACAGTAGTAATAGTAAATCTAAAAAAACGTTTCATCTTCATCTTCCTCCTCATCTTCATCGTCTTCATCACCAATATTGACTTCCTGTGCCCTTCCCTCTGCGACTTCCTGAAGTCCCTCTTCGTTGACGCCCTAAATCTTGTCAGGTGCAACCCCTGTAAAAATAAAATGGTAGATATGTTTTTTGTAACTTACATTTTTGTTGAATGACACAGAGCACTCTGATCAGACATGTTTTAAATTATTTATTTGTCTATTTTATCATTTAATACAATTCACTTTATTTAGAAAATTTCATGATTATCATTACTAGAATCTAAGATATCGATATGATATATTTCTAGATTTCTATCTAAAATATTTTACTATACTCTTTTTTACAGCTAATTCAGTGTTACCAAATACCTTCTCGAGATACTCAATGAATTTTGAAAGATTGTTGCAATGTAATTCTTTAATGATTTATTCAAATATAGTAACTATACAATTCCTTAAATTTCCGACTTTCAGTATTTTATTTAAAATGGGGGGGGGGGTAAATTGATCATTGGTTGGCATGAATCAGCACTATTTTTTGCAGTGTGAGCTTTCAAAAAAAAGTGAAATGTCCGAATCAGACATCTCCTCGGCATAGCATAGAAAATCATATAATTATCCCAAAAGTCTTATTGGAATCTACTCAAATGATCTTTACACATTTCCTTTCCTCAGACTGCGTGAATACTCAATTCAATTCAGTTAAACCTATAAATCTTATTATATTGCTGGATTTTTCCTCTTTTGACTAAACGCTTGCTCTATAATGTAGTGTTGATTTCTTCTATCTTAAGTATTTCAATGAGGATGCAGTGATTTTATCAATAAAAATGCAGAGGAACTATGAGGCTGTCTATTGTGCGCTTTCTCTCGTTGGCTTCTCAACCAATAGAGTTCATTTCCATTGTGTTACTTTAGAGCATTATTATGACTTTTCCTATAAAGAGAACAGGATGAGATACCAAGAGAGTAGAATTTGATATATGCTAAATCAGCAGTGGATACAATACCTTAAACCAATCCTACTCATTTAGTCATTGCTCTGATACTATACATTCTTACCTATTATGAAGTTACCACATCATGCGTTTTTTATTCACAATGCAACGAGGAATACACAAACTCAAATTTTCCAACAGCCAAAAGTGTCGAAAGTATTGTCGGACTTTCTTGAGATAGCTTCTTAATAGTTTGATCTTACAAAGTAATTGAATGCTCTTTGGTAGCTTTGCGATGTTCATGCGTGAAATGGAATTAAAATCAAGGGATTTTACTTCTATGTGATAATTTTCTACTATCCTTACACTGTGGCTAGGTGGACACCTTCCTGCACCACCTTGATGGGCTATCGACATTCTAAATTATCTTATGACTCTCATGTTATGCTTCTAAAATAGTGATTGATAGGCTAATGCTCTGATTTTACCATTTATGGCGGTGATGCTTACTTGATAAGTCCCACTTGTGCTAATTATCAAGATATAATTAGTATAAGCAATCGATTCAACAAAATAGTACCATAGAGTGATTAAACTGAAACTTATTTTATTTATGATGCAGATATCTTGAATTTAAATTAAACAAATTCCTTATTTTATTACAAAATAATCTTTTTAAAATTACATATAATTAAAGATTTTTATAATATAATCAATGATTTAAGTCATTCAAATATATCAGACCTAAGAATAATTCTAATAATAATAATATAATTTATATGAATGAATAACAAAATAACCTCGATGAATTGAGAGAAAATGTTATAATTATTTAATATTGCATAAAGAGTAATTAAAAAAAGAATAAGTAAGAATGAAAAAAATGATTGATTAAAGTATAAATGATAAAGTACTTATAAATAGTGAGCTGTGGCTGCAATATTTTGGTTAAAAGTAAGGAAATAAAAGTATATTATTATAAAACATTAGAATTTATTGAATTAAACAAAAACATTCTTCGTATTGATTTAGAAAGTATTTAATAATGCCGAGAAAAGATAAAATAGTAGGTAAAATTTGAAAGATTCAGTGAATACTTTAGAAATAACAATCCAACTGTGAAAAGCTACAGTATGCATTAATTTGAGGTCATCATTCAAGAAATACTTTGGAAACAAAGAAACTTAACTGCTGATATGGACTTTTTCAATAGATAAGATCACTTATAAAGTCTGTACGAGTGATCTAATCTGTCTCAAAGTCATCTACTCTTGTTCAACTTAATTAATTATTTATTATTTGTTTCATTTTATTTAAAACAGAATAATATTACTTCTTTTAATGACTAATTTATGAATAATATTTCATCTTTCTTTTATTCTAAAATAAGTTCAATTCTGTATATTTATTCAAATATATATCTATAGATAATTGAAAATAATCAGTAATATTTTTTAATTCATAAACATTATAAAATATTAATATTTATTTTTTAATTGCTGAAAGAGAATTAAAAACTCATATTGTGTTTTGTTTTAGTTATCAATTTTCCTTCTAAGATTTTATTTTGATTTTTCTTTTTAGTAATCATTGAAGCTA